>UELU01099067.1:0-21974 GCA_900490025.1 Megastigmus dorsalis
ATATATAAATAGTCAAGTTCTGGTATTTCTCGGACGTTTTTTAGTATGGATTGATACTTCCTGGGATAAATGCGGAAAAAAAAATAGGTGGATTGTCATTTTCTGGGATATTCTGGTGCGTATCACAATATTTCTTCTACGCACTGCACTTGCACGCGACTTTATACTCGAACATGCGCGAAGAGCGCGCGTGGTCGCTCGCTGCTGTACATTTAATCGTATTACTTTTGAACCCTTTATTTCTCCAACTTGAAAATTTAGTGTTTTGTAGCTTAGGACTTGTACTTTCGAATGGTGAAATTTATTTTGAAAAAAAGAGTTGCTCAGGGATAGTTGTATGCTAGTGTTTTGGGAAAAACCCGCGAAGAGGTAAGCTCGGACGGTAGCAACATAAAGGTGCTCATCACGAGGTAGACCGGAAATGGAGACGTTATAATACAGCTGGGAGGGACTCTAATAGGATTGCCTTCGTGGTCGATTTGGAAAAGGTAGTAGCTGTAATCGGCTCTGTGGAGAAAGAAGGAAGCAATGTGGTCCTGGAAAGCTTAAGGACCTTTACTCCCTGGCGGAGTCTGTGCAAGTGTTGCTAGCACTCGATCAAAATCTCGGCTTGTTTCCGATTGTTTTGACTGCACCGAGGCCTCCCTGTTAAACTCTCTCGCAAATCAGCTGATATCACGTGTTTCTCGATACTAGCTATTCCCGCAGCGAACGAAATACGGATTAGCGTATGCTTTCGCGCATATTAGATGAATCCTCTAGAGAGAGCACATGAGCCAATAAGCAGAAGATGAGAGAAAAATTTTCTATGTAAAAAAAGGGGGAAGAATTTGAACGACTGCAACCGCAGTTGAGGGCTTGCGTCAGTGTAAATAAGCACTTTTCTAGTCTCAAGCCGAATCGGATATATGCACTCATAAAATTATTACCTTATAAGATAACATGTGCCTAGGATTTTTAAATACCCTTTTTATTTACTCATAATATTTTTTAAAATCAGTCCCTTATGTATCCAAGAAAATTGTTTTATACATATAAAATATTTATAAGCGTGTATTTTCATTAATATACATTAAAACGGAATTTAGATAAAATTTAATTGCCAAGTGTAGATGTATCTGTTGTGACTTAACAGAATGAATTTATGTGGGAGAAGGAAAGATCCATGAGGGTTATCAGAATAGAAAAGAATATATATTCAGGTAACTGTTTGTGCCATCTATAATTAGTCTTTTACCAAAGATTATAGCTGTATAAGTGGGTGAAAAGTGCCCTCTCACGGAATTCACTAAAATTTGGCAACTTTAAATGAATTTGAAAAATATGAAAATTTTCAAAATTTCAGCTCCCTAACCTCAAAAATAAGCTCAAAAATCGCATTTTTCAATATTTCGATTTTTTGAGATACCTCCGCGGTATTTATATAGATCGAAGCGTCATTTTTTTTAACGAAAGGCCTTTTAACGCGCATACAAGAAACCTAAAATTAATTATTTTGGTATAAAATAAAAAAAGTAATTCGAGTTTAAAAATTTCAAATCAATTTTTTTGGACTCCCTAGAGAGACACTACTACAGAAATAATTTTCTTTTACGCCCTTTTTGAAACTCGAAGTATGCTATAGGTATATATCAAAGCCCTTAAAACGCGAGAAAAAAAATATTGAAAATTTAAAACCGTTTTAAAACTTTGAGTTTCTTTATTTATGAACTCTTAAAAATTTTTTTTGTTCTTGTCAATTATTTTAGAATCATGAATTTTTTTAGATGTATTGGAATAGTGAAACATGATTTAAAATATTGAAAACTCAATTTTTCACCTATTTTTAAAATTTTTTTTCGATAAACACCAAACAGAGAACCAATAAATATTTTATCGACTTATTTTAGGCCAACGAGGTGTTCTAAATTTTTTCCGATTTTTTGGAGAATCGAAAAATCATTTTAAAAAATTAAAAAGTCAATTTTTGGCCAATTTAGGGAATTTCCTCCTGCCAAATACGAGACTGAGCTTTAGAAAATACTTTCTTCTCTTCGCTAGCGACTGAGAATATTAATTGAATTTTTTTAGATTTTTTAAATACTGGAATATCGATTTAAACAATTAAAAACTTGTTTATTGCTGGCAAACATATAATACGAATTGTGTGAGGCGTAATTATTCTCACGCGTAATAATTTGCGTCCTTGCGAGCAACTACTAGACAAACTCGATTAGTTGGTGGAACCACCGCGCGCCAGGGAGGGAAGCAGCTACCTGAGGTGCTCCCATGAGAAGCTATGAGCGCGAGAGAGAGGCCGTAACAACGGACGAAAGCGGACGCAATTTTTGCAGCGACTTTGATAGTTTTCCGGATCGTAGTTTCTGACTGGCGAGAATTTCGTGGGTGAGAGATTTTTCTACATGGAGTGCAGCGTGGTGGTTCGTGCGAGCGTGTGTGGTAAACGTGGTGTACTAGCATCCAGCGCAGCGAGTCCGGGGAGGGATATTTCCCTCCGAGTGCCTCACCACCAGCGGCGTGCGGAGGGACGAACAGCCCTCCTCATCACCAAGAGTAGTTGCGTGTGAGCGGACCGGCCGGCCGCTCACAAGAGAAAGAAATCTCCTTGCCCCAAGTAAGTCGACCATTTTACTTCGCGGGCGATTAGAAAATCGAAGCGTGCGCGTGTTCGGATACGAAATCCGAACACGTCGTTGAATAATCTTTCTCTCTCTCATACTCGCACGGTTGCGAGAGTAGTTGCTGTGCACCGGTACAGCACTGTACATATCGTGTAGGTTGCGCGAGTAAACACGCACCGGCGTGTTTACTTCGGAGACAAGGCGAGTCCTCGAGTACAGCCGAGCTATACACACGATGAGTTGAATATAATATTCGAAAATAGAATATTCGAATGTTATTAACGTTCGACGTCTCGTTCGATTCAACCTCTGTGCCTTTTTTGAATTCAAATTGAAGTGTGCGCGTTCGACGGTGTCGACCCGCGCGCACACACTAACACCTCGCATATCATTTATATATCTTATTTTTTATAGACGAATAAACGTCCTACCTATTGTTTATCAGTCACGTGCTTTATTTATCATTTGTTTCCCGTGTCTAAGCCCCGGATACCGCCACACTCCGCGGGAATTGCAGCCGATTGCTGCAAGTCAAACGCTGAGTAGCCGAGCCCGGCAAGGGGAGCCGGTGGTGCGTATATAAGAGTGCACACGCACACATCGATATACCGAGAAGAAAAAGTGAGAGCACGGAGCGCTCACGTTGCAGCAGACTGCGGCAACTCGTGGTTTCAGTTACCGTCGGGCGTGTTCGATATGCGCCGGGGTAAGTAACTCTCGTGGCGTATTCACCTCAAAATACCTTGTTACAATTGTTATTAATTGAAAAAAAATAAACTTAACTATTCAGTAACGTTGATATAATTTAAAGTTAGTGTCTGCACAATGAGCCCAATCAGCGCCACGAAGTCGCACATGTCACATGCGCACGACCAACTGGTAACTAGATGACAAAACCTAGGTAGGTATTAGAGATCCACGCTTAGGGCCTCCAGCGAAAAAAAAGAACAGAGCATAGCACGCAAGATTAGCATTGGTTGTCCGGAAAAGGGATACCCCAGTAAGTCCTAAGATATCTAACTATTTCTGAAGAAGTAAAGGTCATTCCTGTAGTAACTTTCAACGGAGAACCCAATGGTAACCTTGGTATTGACCTTAAACTTGTCCTTCAATGTCAACTTTTCTTGGGAACCCCTATTTTTGACAACGGCAAACGAAAAAGCGGAAAATTTTACGTACAAACATGTACTCAGGTTGTAGGTCAGTTATGACCTTGGTGATTACGCAAAGGTTACTTCAACTTAAACAATGTCTGGGTATTTTATAGAAAAGATAAAATACCTTCCAATGATAATAAAGACATTTCTTTATCAACTCAAAATGAGAAATTCAATAGTGACGTTGCTTTTGACCTTGAACTTACCTCTCATGGTCATTTCAAGGTCAACTTCTTTTTTAATAGAAACTTAATATTTTAATGTCGGAAATCGAAAGAGCAAATGCTTTTACGTTAGAAAATGTACTTAAGACACAGATCGGATATGAAGTCAGATGCGACATTAATGGTCATTGAAAGATTATTTTAAAACATGTATGAAGCGTGACTACTGGAAAGAATTCCTATTTATCTAACTTCATTGTTGCAGCAAAGTTCATTTAGAAGTAACCTTAAAATGACCTTGCTCATAATCTTTAAAGTCATTTACTTTTAGCCCAATTCTGTTCCCTTTGACGTGCTTGATTAGAGTGAGTCGCTTTGTCACTCATTTTTGGGGTGCTTTATTAGAGTGAGTCCCCTTGCCTCTCACGATTAGTCAAGCTGGAGTCAAATTTAAATGTTAATGAGGGTTAATCTTTTTGTTACTCTTTTCTACAAACTTATACAAACTTGAGTAAATTCCAGAAATAGAAACAAATGCGTCGGAAATCTCATAAATATTGTATTGGAAAATCATATAAGAAACGTTTACATAAGTTTATTAAAAAATATAAGCTATTTGTAAATTGTGTGGAAAATTGTTTTTACGGAATAATCGTGGTTTCTTTGAAATTTAAATACTATTCTTTTTCAATAATGTTAAAAAAGGTATTAAGTATTTTTTTCAGACATGGTTGTGGTGGCTGTAAAATTCTTTATTAAAATTTTAGCTTGGGAGGAGGAGGAGGAGAAGGAGGGGGAGGGTTTATCATCCAAGGTTTTTAATTTTGTTTTTGGAATTTTCTTTGAGAGGATGAATGAACTTTGAATAGTATCCTTTACAGTATTTTATTTAACATTATCAATAGGATTTTTGAAATTAAAAAAAAAATTAATAAAACTCAACAGTCTCCCAAAACTTGCGACCAAGTGATGAATGCGCTTTAATTCCTACTGAAATCATGGTTATTAAGGGCATACCTGACCTATGTCTTAAGTACATTTTCTAACGTAAAAGCTTTCGCTCTTTCGATTTCCAACATTAAAATAATAGGTTTATAATAAAAAAAGAAGTTGACCTTGAAATGACGTTGAGGGGCAAGTTCAAGGTCAAAAGCAAGGTCACTATTGAATTTCTCATTTTGAGTTCATAAAGAAATGTCTTTATTATCATTGGAAGGTATTTTTCTATAAAATACCCAGACATTGTTTAAGTTGAAGTAACCTTTGCGTAACCAACAAGGTCATACATGACATACAACCTGAGTACATGAAATACAATCACCAAAAAATTTCTGTTTATTTCACTCTTGCGATGTTTCGAGGGCTTAAGAAGTATGCCCTCCTTTTCAGCCTAACCAAACACAAATAAATAAAAAACACAATATCATACATGTCGCACTTATGTAGCACATAAACACAAATCTTCGGACTCATTTCCTATTACATAATTAAATCGCTATTTATATTTAAGCTCCTTCTGTTTATTAAGGCCAATCGAAACTTTTTTTAAAAAAAACTGAAAACAAAATTCACGGGAAATTAATATACTATTTAAAATTTATTCCACTAAAAAGTATCACAAAAACTGAATATCGCGCAAAAAGCCACTCACTCTCTCCCACACCTCCACTATCCTCGCTCATTATAATAAAAAGTTATATAATTAAAATTACACAATAGGTGGGGCACAAACAGTACATAAGTGTGCATACTCCGGATGGTAGCTGTGCAGTGACAATTACTTACAAATTACACGTTGGAGAGAGCCTTCCGAAATTTGGATGAAAAACATAAAAAGGGGGAAAGATAAAATATCGTTAAACTATAGATTTGAAATAAGAAAAGTGAGTCGCAATTATAAGATATAACTAAAAAGATCATAAACGTTAAGAGTATAAATGTAAATTATCGGTAGGGAATGCGGAAAATGAAGTTCAATTTCACAATAGACCCGAATAAACAAATTTATTTTGAATTGGTAAAAAATCTTGAAATTTCAGTTAATTTTAATGAAGATATTGACAATGCGGTTAGGGGGGATGTGTTAAAGGTAGTAAATACGTTTATTAAGAAGAGAAATCATGTGCCTCTCGAGGATGCTATAATGAGGGATAAAATAAAAAAAAAACTAAGCGTTTTATTAAAAATAAAAAAGAACTATCATTCACGCGCGCGGATATAGGCAGCGTTACTTTAGTCATGAACAAAGTAGAGTATAGAAACAAAGTCGAAGAAAACTTGTAAGATGAAACGTAAAATAATGCTTTGTCCAAATCACCTCTACCAATGTTGCAGAAATCAGTTAGAAGGCTTATTGAAGCCTGGGAACAAAAAGGTGTGTTTGAGAAAACTGAGCATTTCAAAACCGTTACCAAGCAGCTCGATAATACTTCATTGGCCCGTGCGTATGCCCTCGTAAAAATCCATAAATCGAATTACCCTGTTCGCTTTATTGATTCTGTACTTAAATCCCCAACTTACAACTTAGACAAAAGTTTATCAATGTTTTTCAATAGTTTCATTCCACGATCTCAATCATCCTTACAAAACAGCTTACAGTTTAAACAAATAATTGACAAAACAAAAATTCGTGACGATTTTAAGCTTGTCCCTTTGGACGTTGTATCTTTGTTTTCTAACTTGCCTAAGGATCTCATTTTACAAGCATTAGACCAAAAATAGAAATATTTAAAAAGCTATCTAAATTTATCAAAACAAGAATTCCTGGACGGCATTAATTTGTTGTTAAATTCAAGCTACCTCCAGTTTAATAATAAATTCTATAAACAGGTTTAGGGGGCTCCGATGGGTTTCTGCACTAGTTCATGGTTTGCAGAGATCACTCTGGAAGCCCTCGAAACAAATTGCTTAAAATCAATAAGAAATGATATTTGTTTATACAAAAGATATGTTGACAATTGTTTCTTAATAATAAAAAATCACAAAATTGAGCTACTTTGGATACTTTTAATTCTTTCCATTCGTCACTTAAATTTACAGTTGAACGTGAAAATTTAAATAAATTGAGTTTTTTGGATATTGAGAGCATAAAGAATGACAGTAACTCTATTAGTGGTAGGGGTACATAATTTCCAGACAATGTCTGGGATCCTTATCTGTGTCTGGGGTACATGATTTCAGGAAAAGTGGAGGGGGAAGACCATGCCCTGGCGGCGCGCTCTCGGACGGGTGGCGCGGATGGGTAACGTAAAGGGGGAGGCGCAGAGGAGGGAGGCACGGACGGGTGATGCGGCCGGGTGATGCAACAGGGGCCGTGCTCGCGGACGGGTGACGCGGAGGGGGAGGCGCGGACGGGTGTTGCAACAGAGCCGTGTTCCTGGCCGCGGGTGACGCGTGAGGAGCCGTGCTCGCGGGCAGGCGGCGCGTGGGAGTCGCGTTCGCGGATTTCTTATTTAAAAAAATGTAAATAATATTGATAATAATAATAATGTTAATAATAATAATTATTTGTAAATTAAAGTGTAACGATAAAGTTTAAAAGTTAAATATTGAATTTTTTGTATGAAATAAAAAGGTAAGAGCCCGCCGTTGACTAGATGGTAGAAATACTCTCGGGAGAAATATCTGGCCACATACAGAGAGTTTTGAAAGGCGACAGTAAGTAAAGGCATTGGCATTGCCGTTGTTGGTTGAGATTGAAAACATGTAGTGCGTAGAGCAGGGCCTTCTGTTCACATCAAAAGCTAAACTCTAAGATGACTAATGAAATGTGTATGTATATGGGAAAATTTTTATCGTACACGAGAAATGATAACTAATAGAGTAAAAGTGTCGCCACGTCGTAAATACGTCATTTCAATTTTATTACAGGGTGAGATAAGAGGTTGGTAAGTACGATACATATGACTAGGGTCGGTGTTAATGTATGTATTTATGATAAATCTGGAGCGATGTTTGTTTCTTAGAAGTAATAAATTTTTTACTTAAAGTTAGCTAAGAAAATAAGAAAATAAATTTTGGTAAGAATGTGAGATAAACGCTTTGTATAGAGTTTACTTTTTTAACGAATAGAGATTGAGCATGCGAAAATGAATTTCTTCATTTTAGGATGAGATATTTTAATTAGTGGTTGAAAAATAAAAAATATTTAGGATTTGTACATCGTTATTTATTTAAAAACAAATCAAAATAAATTTACATAAATTGTGAATTTTCTACATTTTCATTATTTACATTTTCTTTATTATTATTATCATCGTAACAATACTTGTTGATTACATCAGAAAAAAATACTTCCGTACAGAATGTTGTTAATTCGAGGTATATCAAAATAATGAACAAAAAAGACAGAATCAGATGTATTGTTGCGATGGATCATTATTTTAAAATTCGTAAGTATTTATTTATTAAATTTTTAAATTTATGTCTCAGAAGTCTTCAAACAATTAGTTTTTTTATTAATAATGAAATTTATTTTAGTTGATAGGATTTTCATTGCGGGTGAGGGAGAAGATGCCTGAACTGTCGAGGCTACATCAATAGCTGATATGGGGGAAGTGCTACGCCCTACACGCACACGGCTAGCTGAAGACAATGTCGGAGGTCGCACGTCTCCAGAGGCCACGGATTCGGAGGTAGAGGAAGAAATTCAACAACTCTGTAAACATCCAATTTTGAAGGAAGGGGATAAAAGGCCTTGGGATGATGCTGAAGCGGACCGTCAGGTCTAAAAAAACGCTTGAAAAATGACTCGGACATTCGGAGAGCTGTCAATGATGGGAAGTAAATTAATCTTTAATTAAAAATATTTTACATCATTTTTTGAATGATTAAAGTAGTTTAATTATTATTTAGTATTTCATGAGATTGTTATTACAAGGGGAGTGAACGGGTTAATAATTACTGGTAGCAAGGTATCGAGTTGGATATCGACACAGATTCATAGAATACCTCACTTTTATCCCCCGAGTTATGATGAAATAGGAGCTGCATTTGATGCTCTTCGCGGAGGTTTTGAAGAATAAAGTTAGTTTTTTAAATTCAAAAAGAAAAATTAATTTCAATTGTATTTGAATCATGTAATTATACTTATTATTATATTTATAGGAAATCATCAGTACGGAAGAACCGAAAAGAAGGAGTAGGAGGGTCAGCATGCAGAAGAAAAACAGCAGCAACAACAACAACAACAACAACAACAACAACAACAACAACAACAACAACAACAACAACAACAACAACAACGATAACAGCAAGAACCATCATCATCATCGTCTGCAGCAATAAACAGTGTGTGTACGTGTGAGTGTAGTGTACATAAAAGTGTAGTGAGTGATTTAACCCACTCTTCGCAAATCGGCAAAGGTGGTATCGCCAACAGCATTAACATAGTCGCAATTGCCAGAGCCAGCACCGAAAATGGTAATAAAATAAAAATTATTAACGAAAGCATAGCGTATAATAAAAAATTTAAATGTAGCTCGCGTGCGATACACATGAAAATAAATCATCCGACTAATAATATTAATCCAATCGTGTGGTTGGAAAGCAATTATCTAAAGCGCGGATATACTGACGATCACGTCATAGTTGTAACCATAAACGCGGACGACGTTTTACAAGGCGCCGCTTGGTATTATTATAGGCCTATTTCCCAGTTAAATCGTGTAGATCTCTGGGATTTATTCTCACGCGTGAGTCAGAGTCAATAAAATTTTAAAATAGACGATAGTTTAAAAATATCAGCTATGTACGTAAAAACCTGTCGGTAAAGGTAACGAGTTAAATATTTTGGAAGAATTAGATAGACACGGGGTTCTTTCGATTAGAAATCAGGATTACCTATGTTTACCTCGCGCCCTAGTGTATGGCTAAGTTTTTATTCAAAAAAATAGTAATAGTGAATGGAAAAAGGCTTGGAACCAAATCAAATATAATTCGGTACAAAAAAAAAGCGTTAAAATTATTAAACCTTTGTAAAGTAAAATTAAACGTAGATGAAGGCTACGGTACCCATGAACTTGCACTCTTTCAACGGTATTATAGTTTAAAAGGTATTTGTATTAGAGTATATGAATATGAAAATTTCGGTAAAGGGGTTCCTGCGATGTATGACGGCGAAAAAGATTTCCCTGCGAAATACAGTTTTTATATAAATATTATGTTTTATTCCGAAGCGAAGCATTATAATTTAATTTTAAATATTTTAGCGGTGAAAACGCGTTTACACTATTGTCAGCCGTGTAATAAAACTTACAGACAGTTGTTGAAGCATGAGTGTGCATCAAAATGTTCTGCGTGTAACGCACCAAGGAATTGGTCTAATACTCGCGACGATAAAACTATACGATGCGATGATTGCGGGCGTGATTTTTTTAACGAAAGCTGTTTCTCGAATCACAAAAAACGTGGTTCTATAGCTCGAACTACACAACACTGGCGGAGTAAAAAATCTATTTACGAATCGGTCAAAGTTTGTAAAGTTAGCTTTAAATTATTAGATTTATCAAAAAAACCTCACGAATGCGGAATATCCTATTGCAATCAATGTAAATCTAATCACCCTATAAATACTCTATGCGCTACGCAGCCTATAGCCTCTAAAAAACTTGAAAAATCCAATCGCGAGCATCCGGATACGTGTTACATATTTTATAATTTCGAAACGCGACAAGACACGCCTTTAGGGACATCGAAAAACGTATTTATACATGTTCCCAACTTATGTGTAGCTCAGCTTTGTTGCGATGCTTATGAACGTGACGCTGATTAAAAAACGTTTGCTCTTTTTGCGGTGTGCGGTTATATATTTTCAAGGGTGAGGATTGTTTAAAAATTTCGTTAATTATGTCATTTGATTTAAAAAAAAATTTTAGATCATTTGTTTGTATAGCACATAATGCTGAACCTTTTGATGGCCAATGTATTTTAAAAGATATTGTAGACTATCGTAAAGACGTTATTCCCGAGGTTATATTGAACGGTAGAAATATTATAAAATTACAAGTCGGATTAACTAAATTTATAGATAGCCTCAATTATTTTCCTGTGAAGTTATCCAGCCTTCCAAAAACTTTTGGGTATCCCGCCGGGGTAAAAAAGGATATTTTCCCCATTTATTTAATACCAAATAAAATGAAAATTATATTAGTGCGTATCCGGATGCTCGATTTTACTCTCCCGATTCGATGAGTAAGGATGATTGTACCGACTTTATAAATTGGTACAGTAATAGAATATTGCATGCAGGATGTAACAATTTTGCGACAAGCATGCATGCTATTTCGAAAGATATTTTTAGATGTAGGAAGGATAGATCCATTTTGCGAGAGCGTAACGATAGCCAGCGCATGTTCGGTCGTTTTTAGGAAAAATTTTTTAAAACAAAATTCAATAGTTTTAATTCCCCCTGCAGGTTATACAAGAGGCAATCGACATTCCGAAAAAGCTATCGAATGGCTTCTGTGGGAGGAAAAACGTATAGATCACAAAATAATACACGCTGGGCGGTCTCGCGAGTACTTGGAAGAAACTAATTCTAAAGGGGTGGTATATAAATTTCATGGGTGTGTTTTTCCACTGTTGTCCACGCTATTTTGAAAATAACACTTTTGCTGAAGATACGAAAACACAATAAATATGACAAATAAGATAAAATCTTTCGGATATGGTGTAATAGAAATGTGGGAGTGTGATTTTAACAGAGAATTGAAAAATAAAGTAGAATTTAAAATTTTTATTGCAACTCATCCGTCGGCACAAAATATTGTTTTAAATTCTCGTGATGCTTTTTATGGGGGGCGTACCGGCAATGTAGCTACGTTTTACACTGTAACATATAATGAAAAAATTAAATACTTGTTCGCTTTACCCTTTTATTAGTAAGACTGGAGCGTTTCCGATAGGGCATCCTAACATTTTGATGGGGTCTGAATGCCTAGTTCTTACGGGTGAGAATTTTTCTCATTTTTCAGAAAAAGTTGAGGGCCCCATGAAATGTACGATTTTACCGCCTAGACATCTTTTTCAACCGTAAAAATGCACAATAAATTATTATTTCCTCTTTGTCGATCGTATTTTGAGATTTTAAATTCAAATGATTGCGAACACAATGATATTGAAGACCGCGCTTTAACCGGTACTTGGGTATCGCGAGAAATTTCAGAGGCTATTCGGCAAGGATACAGACTAATAAATATCGACGTTATTTGGCAGTACGAGGTCACTGTATATAATCCGGAATCGGGAGAGGGCGGACATTTTTCAGATTATATAAATACTTTTTTTAAATTAAAACAAGAAGCGAGCGGTTGGCCCAGTCATGTTGAAAACAAAGAAGATCGAAGAACTTATATCGAAGAGTATGCTGCAAAAGAGGGTATAGATTTAAAAAAATAGGGTAAAATCCTGGCATGCGTTCCGCAGCCAAATTGTGTCTAAACTTTTTTTGGGGTAAGTTTGGTTAGCGATGTAACCTCCCCCAAACCATAGTAATTCGAGGCTACGAAGAATTTATTAAATTACTTACAGATGTAGAAAAAGAATTAAAACATTGTATTCAGGCGAATGACGATATTATGTATGTTACGTGGAAGTATCGGAACGAGTGAGAATCAGTCTCACCTAGTGCGAACGTGGTAATCGCGGCATAGACAACAGCTCAGGCGCGTTTAGAATTACTTTTATATTTAACAAGATTAGGAGACACCGATTCGGTTATTTTCAAAAGCAAAAATGATGGGACAGCAGAGTACGAATCAGTTGACTAACGAATTAGAAGTGCATGGCGAAGGTGCGTATATAGAAACCTTTGTTTTAGGGGACCGAAATTTTATGCCTATTGCATTCGCACGCCATCGGGTGAATTTCACGATAGTTGTAAAGTTAAAGGTATACGGATATATTATGAAAACTCGCTAAAAATAAATTTTAATTCGATTGTAGAGTTAGTGAAAAATAGAGATGTTGCAGGCGAAAATAATATTACCATAAATAATACAATGATAAGAAGAACAGATATTCACGAAATAATTACGCGAGAGGAAACGAAAAGGTGTTCTGTAGTTTTAAAGAAAAGACGTTTTGTAAATGATAGTATATCGTACCCTTATGGTTACAAAATAATTTAAACTCTTTTTTTTTATTTGTTGTCATAGGTACTCGAGAATTCCTTCGATTAAATGGAGAGACTGTTTGCTGCGATCGGCTAAACTGTACTGTGCCGTCATGCGAGTACTATCCGAAATACAAAAATTCGCTTGAAGGTTTAGCGTGGCACAAACTTATCCACGCTTTAATTTTGTTTAAAAAGGGCGGTAAAATACACCAATATAAAGAAATGTATAAAATAGCTGATATGTTAAAATGTAATAATAGTATTTGTGTGTCTGTTACATTGTACGGCGAGTTTCAAAAGCGTATTTGTAAATATTGAAATAGAGTTACTTGTAAGAGTCGAAAATGTCCTCGAGAAACGATTATTGTATGGCGAAAAGAAATGAAATTATGTAAGGATATATCTTTAGCTAGAGTTTTGTATGAGATAGAAATTAATCGTATAGAATGTTGAATTTGGAATTTCAAATTTACTACTTAGACAAAAGCGATGTGGAAAATATAATACGATGTATTGTTTTACTCATGTTATACCGACTTTTCAATTCAATGATAATGGCACCATTTTTGTTGTCGAGGATGAATTAGCAAATCTTGTATAAAATGATTGTATTACTTTTTTGTACCGTACATGTATCTAAAATAAAAAACAAAAAACTAAATTTTAAATTATGTTATTTATTTACTTATAAATCATACAGTTATATTTTATAAATTTTCCTTGTACAAAACAAAAGTGTTTGAAAACATCTTTCTTTCTAAATTTATTTACATAATTTTCCTAATCTAAGTTTATATACATTAAATTTTTCTCGAAATGAGTACATCATTAGCAAGGAGTATCGGACAGCCAAATTGGGTGATTCAGATCAGTTGTATCAGCTATCGCAGTGTCATAGGCGCACAGGATAGTATTTATATGAATATTTAAATCATCTTGTCCAAATCTTGACAAAAAAATATAGTAAGTATTGTACAGAAGTAACTGTTCAAATATTTCACACGCCCGCACAGTCCATCGATGACCTTTTCTTGAAATTGGTATAATCTGGCCCAATCCACGTAAGATCACTCTCGGAGGTAACGTTAGAAAACGGTGTTCCAATTCATAGATTCCATCGAGTTCATGTACATGTAATAATCGAAAGTTATTCCAGTATCTAGCATTGTGCTCTTGAACTATACACCTCACTCACTTGTTTGCAATAATGACTGCTACATTCATTTTCGGCTGTAAAAAAATTAATTTAAAAATTACACCGAGAAATTATTTAAAAAATATTTAACCACACTCACCTTCAATTGATAAATTCTTAGCCTCTTCAAAAAATTTTCAAAGCTTCCTCCTTTTTCTAGAGTCGTCGATGTTTGATTTTTAAAATACAGAGTAGCAGTACAATAATACATTAACATGTCCGATTCAAGTGTTTTATATTCATTATCCTCTTCACACAATTGGACGTAAAACGAAGAAGGTGACGAAAAACTCGATATGCGTACATTTTTCACAGAATTAATTAGTTTTTCCGGCAGGCGGTTTTTAATGTTTAATAGAGAAACGGCACTCCTTTTAAACGGATATTTATCGTTCAGCACCACTTGAGCCACGTGTTTTAAAAATTTGAGACGATGTTTTGACGGTTACGTAAGCGGTATTAGGGGACCGGCTAGATTTACGATGTGTTTGGCGCGCGCGTGCAAGAGAATCAGTAGTTAGTGGCGGCCTAGAACACTGTGAGCACTACAAGTGCAGCTGCGGCGCTTCCTAGTCAGGCCCTTGAGAGAAGCGAGCGTTCCTTTTCGCTTTTAGGCTAGTACACGCGGGGCGGAATCTAAGCTCCGTTCGGGTTCAGTATCCTGGGCACCGCTCCGCCGCCGCCGCTGCCGCCGCTGTCCCTCTACCATCGCTAGTATCGCTTTTCTCCGCTCATTCTCTCTTTATTTTATACAGTTTTCCCTAAAAATAATTAGTAATCAATTATCGCTACAGTCATGGCCATGTCGTGGAAGCATCCGTATACGAGTATTATCTGTAGACCTACCGGGTGTGGTAAAACGGTTTTCGTAAAAAGATTTTTAAAACATCGTCATCAGATGTCTGATGTTAATTTTGATAGAATCTTGTTCAAGAGGGATACATGAGTGAAAGATATTTAGATGACGGGAAAGAAATTGAGTTTCAAGAGGGACTACCGAAATCGGAATATTTCTCAAACGATCCGGATTGAAATAAATTAATAATTATAGACGATTTGATACTTGAATCGTCAAACAATGTCGTCCTCGATCTTTTTACCAAAGGCAGTCATCATAAAAACATAAGTGTAATGTTTATAATTCAAAACATCTTTCACAAGGGTACTCATTCGCGTGATTTAAGTCTAAATTCTTCATACATTATTTTATTTCAAAATCCACGCGGTAGAGCTTAGATACAACGTTTAGCCCGACAAGTGTATCCCGAAGACGCAAAAGTCAAAGGGTACGGCTACCTCGTAATTGATTGTAAACAGGATACTATCGATGAATTTAGATTTCGTACATGTATCTTTCCAGACGACAACTATCAGTACATCTACATACCAAAATACACTCACAGCTCTTACACTCTTGGTTTTTAAATCTGCCTCGCGCTAAATTTTTCTCAGTGTAAATCCAGCTATGAGCGGGTCAGTATCTCAGGCAGATGGACGTCATCATTCTCGGCGGTGAGGACACAATCGATAAAGTAAACCTTTTGAAAAAAAATACATTGTCCTGTGGGAAACGCTTAGACACGCAAACAAAGATCAATGCGTTGCATTTCTGCGAAGTGCCGATAAAAAATTGATAAAATACATTTGCGAGTGCGCGTTAAACGTAATTAAAGGTATTGTGTCTCTAAAGTCCTTTAATTAAATTGAAGAAACATAAAAATATGTTACGAAAATTGGCGTCAAAGTGTAGAGGTAAAAATTCTTGGAAGAAAAAACAACGAGTTATTGTACAAAAAGGCGGAAGTTTTTTACCTTTTTACTACAGCCTATACTAGATTTAATACTAAAAGCTGTGATGTAAGTATGGAAAGGCCAAGAAAATGGTGTTGATACCTAAAGAACAATTGGACAGAATTCAAAGAGAGAAACCATTTGATCGAGTCACAGTTGCATCCACGCGACTGCTGCTGCTACTGCTGTTGACGAATCGAATAATGTAGCACATGCGGTGTTGGGTATATCTCAAACAGTGGGTGATAATTTATCTCGCCTTAACAATGATATGAAAAATATTCTCGATTCGAAAACATTTGAAAATGAACATGATAGATTGAAAGAATACTTGAGAGTTTTACAGAGATATTTATATTTCACCGAAGAAAACAGGAGACCTCTAGGAGTTGTAGAAAATCAGTATGATAAATCGAGTAACTCCGGTATACCCGACGACTTTATTATCGACAGTGAACCGAAACTTCACCAGAAAAAGGCGCGGTTATTATTAAATTATTTAAAATCCAACAAAGATAAAGTTACATGGAGCTATAACGGTAATGCGTACATTGATGGGGTAAAAACTGAAGGCTCAAATATCATTGATTTAATAAATGACGCGGTTAGACATAGAAAAAATGTAAAAGTCATTGGTAGAAAAGAGTTTGCCGCTGTGCTTCGAGATACAGCAGTCCCACGAAAATTTGTAGGAAACTACTCAATGTGGGCAGTCGATTAAACAGACTCGAAGAAAAGTAAATGCAGAGAACGGATCGACGATATCGACGCCTTTAACGATTCCGAAGAATCAGCCTTACTCGATTACAGGAGTAGCGACGCTTCCTCTATTTTCTCTTCAACAGTGCTGGCCAACAGCAGTCCTAAAAATAATTCTTTCAATAAACGTACTTCAACTCCTGTAGATAAAAAACAGGTTGGTTAAAATATTAAAATAACAAAATGGAATCTTTGGAAAATCAATATTTTGACCCGCGATATACAGTTGCATTCTCCGGAGCAAGAAATTTAAAAAGAATTAATAAAAAGAAAATATTCTCAAAAAAAATTGAAGAATGGTGAACCAAGCACGACGCATATACCCAACACAAAGCTATACGACGTAAATTTCCAAGACTGTATTACAACGTTAATGCCATGCAGCAGGTCTGGGAATCTGATCTTATACAGTTGACTTCCCTCAAAAACTACAACAATGGGATCTCATATCTGCTAGTCGTGATTGATGTTTTGGGCAAGTTTGTGTGTGTACAGCCATTGATAAATAAAACAACACAAGAAGTGACTAATACGTTTAAAAAAATACTCGACAACAAGAAACACCGTTTTCTGGCTATACTGCAGACCGATAGAGGTAAGGAATTTGTAGGGACTGCATTGCAAAAATTTCTTAAAGACAACGGTATCCAGTTTTGAGTAGTGCGCAATCTTGATGTTAAAGCTGCCGTAGTAGAACGATTCAATGGAACTTTAAAAGAGCGAATGTATAGATACTTTACTTTTAAAAACACTTACCGTTATATCGATATCCTGCAAAATTTAGTTGCTGGTTACAACAAAACACCACAATCTACGATAAAAATGGCCCCTGCAAGTGTAACTTTATATAACGCGCACATTGCTAGAACAAATTTAGTAAAGCGTGCTTTGCATAGGCAGATTCATCGTTCCAGACCAAAGTACAGAAAAGGCACGTACGTGCGTATAAGTCGAGAAAAAAAAACGTGTTGAAAAGGGAGCGGTAAAAAGCTGGAGCGAAGAAATCTTTAAAATTACTCGTGTTTCGAAAAGACAAAATTTATTTGTGTATGAACTGACTGATTTAGAAGGTGAAAATATTGAAGGATTTTTTTACCCCGAAGAGCTTGGTTGGGTTCACACGGATCATGTACAGATGCAGCAGGAATTTAAAATTGATAAAATTTTACGTACAAGAGGAAAAGGATCAAAGAAACAATATTTTGTTAGTTGGGTTGGATATCCTGAAAAATTCAATTCGTGGATTTCTGTCAAAGATTTAAAAAAGTTATAAACATGTATCAGAACGAGTTTAGTATCACGCTCCCGAGTAACAGTAGTATGCAATATTTTCCAACTAATACTACAACAAACTATTCAACTCGATTACCCAAGGAAGTAGAATTATGCGGTAGATAGTTAGTCGGCCTCTCGGAGATACACATACCGTGTACTAGTCTTCATTTAAGACGGGATGACACAAAATTGATATTTCCCAATTCTCAAGAGCAATACTTTCAATATGGTACATACGAGTCTATACAAGATCTAGTAAACACTAAATAAAACACTGTTTTTACATCGTAAAAGGGAATTTTGTCTCAAGCTAATTTATGATAAAAAAAGGAGGATTTTTGAGTATCGATGCACTGAAAATAAATAATATTATGAAAATGTGTAGTTCGCCCATTTTATCCGACGCTGTAAAACACATTCTCCGTTTCGAGAACGACGGGCTCTCTTGTCGGAAGAAATAAAAAAGGAATATTACCAGTTAATTTTAATAGGAAATCATCCTGAAAGTCTCGCAAGAGCGATTCCAGATCAACTCTTTATCTACTCTAATCTATGTGAACCAAATATTGTCAGTGATACTCACGCTCGCTCCCTTGCTCCGTATAGCTAATATGGCGGCAAAAGATTTTAATTTTGGAAGTACAATAGTTAAAAGACTTGACCCCTTAATTACGTTCCTGTTTTAACAAACAGATTTAAGACTATAGACATCGATATAAAAGATCAATTTGGCAAACCTATAGCATTCGAGTTTGGGACTCTGACCACGATGCTGCATTTCAAAAGAAAGTTTTAAAATTGTGTAAATATGAGTTTCTACGACGCGTACTATCAACAGCAAGGTGGAGGTGGTGGTATTCGTAGTGAAAATAACATTTTTGTTGGCTCGCGACGCCAGAGAGGTCACGGATTGTGCTCCTTTTTTACGGACCTATTTCGGAGTGCTTTACCTTTTCTTGCTAAAGGAGCAAGAACTGTGGGGAAAGAAGTTCTGAGAGCAGGAGCTAATATTCTCGAGGATGTTGGAGACAAAAATATGACACTTAAGGAATCGTTTAAAAACCGA
The DNA here is from genome assembly GCA_900490025.1 of Megastigmus dorsalis. Classification (NCBI taxonomy): domain Eukaryota; kingdom Metazoa; phylum Arthropoda; class Insecta; order Hymenoptera; family Megastigmidae; genus Megastigmus; species Megastigmus dorsalis. The sequence continues at coordinate 19,144 of UELU01099067.1, forward strand.
GTGCATGAGTCGGGCAAGAATCTTAAACGTTAATCAGTGGCACAGTCTCGTAGTGTAAGCGGTCGACGTCGGTTCGGAGCAAGTTTGCGGAAAAAACGTTCAAAAACAACAAAACGTCTGAGAGTAACGAAACGGCGGCGTGTGAAAAAAAAGTGCAAGAAAATCAAAAAAGTGCAATAAAAAGTTAAAAAAGTTAAGAAAAATAAAATTAAAAAATCTAAAGAGCAAGATATTTTCGACTAAATATTAAAAATATCTTTCTTACATTCTCGAGTAAAAGTAAACCCGACAGTTTTGATTGCTCATGCAAAGACTCTCACTTCTACTATAGCTAAATATCCACTCACGCGTGTAGAAGTAAAATCGTTTATTATGCACAGTGGTGTTTGTTTAGAAAACGTAATTTTAGGACAATTACCGAAAAGAATTATGATAGGATTTGTCGACAACAGAGCGTTTAACGAAGATCGAAAGCTTAACCCGTAAAATTTTCAACATTATTCAATAAATTTTCTTTCCTTATTCTGTAACGAGTCCGTTAAACCTAGAAAACAGAAGAATATTAGTATAAAATCGGAGTAAATTATGATGATATTTAAGGATGACAAACTGATATATTTTGATGATAATAACACGAATGTTATGGGCAGGTACACCTAAAAAACAAAAAGATTAATTACTATACATAACAACAAAAATAATAGATTTGATTAATAAATTCAGAATAGAAACTTGAGAGTTGATTTTATCAGTTTGTTTTAGGGACTTTGTTTAATGTATTATTTTGTGTATAATAATTATTTACCTTCCAGTTAATAATAGAAATAATAAACATTGAGCTGAAAACTTATAAGCTCGATTTGAATCAGTGGAATTTCGCGCCTGAGCAGCTCCAAATGATGGTTGCAGTACTGAGCAATGACTCGTAATGACAGCGGCAATTGAACCAATTAATTCGAAGTTTTAAACCTCGTGCTAAACGCAAAGGGATTGCGCAACATCAATAAGGCGCAGGTCCAAGACAGGATGACTCCGATTAAAGGATCAACAGGCAGGCAACCACTGGAAAAGATTGCCAAGCCGTTCTCAGATAATTCATCAAGACTCTGAAATAAGAGAGATAATAATTAATAATTATAATATTGTAATCTGGGGGGTGAAAAGAAATTGAATATTAATGTACATAAAGGGATAACGTAAATTCATGCAACAAATATGGATAATTTGAATTAAACGCGACAAGGCTACCAACGAATAAAAATTCATGCATGTACAAACACACATAACTTATAGAAACAACATTTCAGTAAAATAAATCTAATAAAAACTTACCTTTACAAAGGTAAAATATTGGCAAGTATGAGTGTATTTTCCCACTCGCTTCAGTTTATTTCTATAAAATGCTTTTAGACAATTCATAGTTTATTAATTTTTTGGATAATATATTTAATAATTTAGTGTAACAATTTCACCAATTGTCTTAATTATAACATTTTGTGTTTATAATTATATTTTTTTTTATAATAAAATTCATACCTCTTTTTGTTGTGTTAAGGAAGCAGGGTAAACTGTCATATGAAACACTCAATTGACCCCTTCGACATTTAGTTTGAACTTCTATCTCCCAATGTTGTAGCAGCTGGGCAAACTCCCAGAGTACTAATATTATGAGATGCAAACAGTTGCGAATATAATGCGCGTCGTCCAGAACGACATGTTCACAATTTTATAAAATATCTTTATTCTGAATAAATAACTATATGAACATACTTGATGGCCCGTCTACAGGTAATTTATCGGTGGACTAGCGTCACTCGTATGTACATTCACTTTACTTTTCATACCTAGTAATACAAAATTTTTCAAATATTTTCATATGAGAATGAACTTCCTTTTGTAAAATTGAAATATTCTGGCAATAATTTTGATAGACCTTTTAAACATATACGAATCACAACACATATTATGCATTGAAACCAAATAATAAATAATAGAGCATTAAGATGCATTAAGATGACTGGACAGTAATGCTTTATTGACAAATACCATTAATATTGACACTCTCTTAATTGTAATTAAAAAAAATATAATGAAACTTAAAAATTTATGTACTCAGTTACTTTTAAAAATTTTATAACTTTACATATCAATACAGTGAAACCACAAAACTATCTAAATATATTTGTGCAGCATATACTTTCTTTGGTTCATTATGATAATTTGTCTGATTCCCATGAAGAAATATTACCCTGCACTTATTATCACAAAATTTACATAAGTAAGTCGAAACATTTTTAAAAATGTTAAGGAACAGGAATACAATATTTAAATATATTCTCCTACACTTTTATGAGCTACATGGACGGTTTAAATTTCTTTAAATTAATTATGACATCCAAATATTAAAGAAAATAATGACGATTATAATAATAATAATATGCAGCACCTGAAATTGCCTGTAGACGGGCCATCAAGTATGTTCATATAGTTATTTATTAAGATTAAAGATATTTTATAAAATTGTGAACATGTCGTTCTGGACGAGGCGCATTATATTCGCAACTGTTTGCATCTCATAATATTAGTACTCTGGGAGTTTGCCCAGCTGCTACAACATTGGGAGATAGAAGTTCAAACTAAATGTCGAAGGGGTCAATTGAGTGTTTCATATGACAGTTTACCCTGCTTCCTAAACACAACAATGGGAGAGAGAAGTTCAAACTAAATGTCGAAGGGGTCAATTGAGTGTTTTTATATACCATGCAACCTCAAAGGATATTTTAAAGTTAATAATGAATCAATCCAATTTTTAAGAATAGAGATGCCAGATA
>UELU01099069.1:0-16770 GCA_900490025.1 Megastigmus dorsalis
GTCGTAGACCAGTATCTGACAGAGCGTGGAATACACCATTCGAATACTCCGCCATACCACCCACAAGCAAACCCAGTGGAGCGGTCCAACCGCACACTGAAGACGATGATAACGTCATATGCCACGGACAACCACCGAACCTGGGACGAAAACCTGCCAGAGTTGATGTTCGCCCTAAATACGGCGACACAAAGCTCGACAGGAACCAGTTTATATCGGACATTCTTGGTCTTCGATAAAGGAATCAACATAACTTTTTCCTAAACAATACTGAATTGGCATTAGCATAAGACCTTTTTTTCATACAATGAAAACCTTGCATGTTCTGTTCGAAACTTATGGATTATTTATTTTGAAGATTCAAATATGTTATCAAGAATATTTTCATTAGAATCACTTGATTTAACTTTAAGTTGTTCTTGAAAGTAATAGTCATAAAATTACAAAACGAGTCAATAAAAACTTGTACATCGTTTCGTGGAATGACTGGATTATTGCACAAGCTTAACGTTAATACTGTAAGTTTGTGTCCTAAATCGATTCGTGTAGCCATTTTGAAAATATAATTGACTACGTAGATATTTTAATCTTCATAAATCTTAATGAAATAGTCTTTATGGTATAAATAAAGAAATAGTACAATCTTATGGACAAAATTAAATTTTTATTTTACCTAAGTCTTCTTTAAATTTACTAACAACTATATTCAATTTTACTGGACGTAGTTCAGTGGTAAAACAATATTTCTGTATAAATACCCATACGTGTTTACATCCACTAGGGAAATCGATATTTAACGAAAAAAAAAATGATTTAAAGCAATAATTTACTGCATCCACTATTTTGTATGAAGTCACCTTAAAATGTAAATTATTTATTATAACTAAAATTTTTTATATTGCTATCTTCAGTAATTTGCCCTTTCTCTTTTAGATCTCCGATTACTGCTATATATGGTGGAATATTATTAGTTCCACATCGACTAATTCTACGCTCTTAAAAAGTAGCTAATTCATCAAGAGTCTATAGAAACAAGAAAAAATGTAAAATGTAATAATATAAAAACGTTCAAATGTTTTTGAATAATATAAATTATTGTATTAAAAATTAAATATTTTAAAAATTAATTCCACGTAAGAGAAAAAGGTACTATCAACTTTAGTAAAAGATGTTAAATTATTTAAAAAAACGTTCGATATTCGATCCCACATATTTACATTTTGGTATATTTACAACTATCCTAAACTATATTTAAACAAAAGAAATAGAAAAATTTAATTTTATATTCAAAAGATATTACCTTTACATGAAGAATGAATGAGTTTAGGACGTCTTCCACTGTGCTGATAAATATAGCTTGGGGATGATACGGTGGTGTCGTTATGTAAGTCACTCCGTATTCGTCCAGCGTCGCTTTCAGATGCTTGTTGTCGAATTCCTTGCCATTGTCGGTCCAAAGGTAGTCTGTTGTCTCCCATCTGACCAGAATCAATTCTTCCAGGGTTCTTGCTACCGCTTTCCCGTCTGCCGAGCGCAGTGGTCGCACTTCTATCCACCTGGTGAATAGATCTTGAAAGGATATTTCATCTGTGACTTGCTGGGTGGGAACTCCATCATATCCGCCGCTACTACTGCCCAGGGTCGCTCTATGTTCCTTCTTCCCATTAATCCCTGTGGTCCAGTCTGTGAGACCTTGTTCTCGCACGTAAGCGTTCTCGTCTTGCCATGCCCTTTGCCAATAGTACTTACGGGCCACTCTGTCGTAGGTCTTCTCTACGCCGAAGTGTCCACATGACCCTTCTATGTGAGCGTGTTACTCTCTGTCGCTGCTCGGCTGGGACTACCATATTCCATCCTTCCTCATTGTTCATGATGGAGTCAAGTAATGGATCTCTCCTATACCTATATATCACCCCGTTCTCTACCCGTCAATTCTGATATTTCTTCGGGGACTCTGTCACTCGCTGAGCCATCTTCTCGTACCAGGGGTCTGTCGCTGTTGCTGCTAGGGCTACTTCGTCCGTCTCATACATCCTTGACAGCGCGTGTGTCACATGGTTCAGGGCTCCCTTCTTGTGGATAATCTCGAAGTTCCATTGCTGCATCTGCAGTGTCCACCTGGCCAGTCTCCCAGTCGGATCTTTTCAATTTTTCAACCACCGTAAGGAGCTATGGTCCGTGATAGCTTTAAACGAGTATCCCTCCAGGTATGGTCGCAATTTCTGGATCGACCAGAGGAGAGCCAGGCATTCTTTTTCTGTCGTTGTATAATTGCGCTCTGCTGGCTGTAGCGCTCGGCTAACGTACACTATCGGGTGCTCTCCATCCTCCAGTTCCTGCGTCAATACTGTTCCTATCGCGAAATTGCTAGCGTCGCACTGCACCGTAAACGGGCGAGAGAAAACATGGCGGGCGAGAACGGGTGCCGTCGTCAGCGCTTTCTTCAGGTGGTCGAAGGCCTCCTGCTGCTCCTCCCCCCAGATCCATTCTTACCCCTGTCGCAACAATTTGAGGAGTGGTATTTTCATCTCTGAATCCTTGTCAATGAACCTGGAGTACCACCCCACTATTCCCAGGAAACGTCGCAACTGCTTGACTGAACGTGGTTCCGGGTAATCCGTACCTGGCGCTACTTTTTCAGGGTCAGGTCGGAGTCCGTCGCAATCCAGTAGGAATCCCAAGTTCTGAACGCTGGAGCACCCGAACTCACATTTTTTCGGGTTAATTGATAGTCCCGCTTTCTTTAATTTTATGAGTACCATGGTCAGCCATTTTAGGTGCTCATCGAAGTCGTCTGTCGCTATTATTATATCGTCTAGGTAGCCCAAGATCTGTGGTTCATACTCTGGCCCGAACAAGGCGTCGATTAGTCGCTGAAAGGTCATGGGCGCGTTGGTCAATCCAAATGGCATTCGAGCAAATTGCCAGAGGCCAGAGCCTGGCATAGCGAACGCCGTGTACTGTTTGCTATTCTCGTCTAATGGCACTTGGTGGTAGGCCATCTTCAGGTCGATTTTTGATAAGTACCAGGCCTTGCGCAATTTGTCAAGTATACCGTCGATGGTTGGGATGGGGTAAGCATCCTTTACCGTCACCTTGTTCAGATCTCGGAAATCAATACAAAATCGTGGTGTCCCGTCGGATTTTCTAGCTATCATCGGGGCGCTACTCCATTCGCTAATTGATCGCTCTATAATCCCCTTTTCTGCCATATCTGACACCTCTTGTTGCACAATCTGGAGCATTTTCGGTGACATCCGCCTTGGTCGATGTTTTACGGGAGTCTCTCCTCTTACATCTATGTGGTGTTCTGTCAACCAGGTTCGTCCGATCGTCGCTGGGGTTTTCGGTACATGTTCTCGCAGAAGGTTATCCAATTCTCATCATTGTCCAGCTCGGTTACCCCTGCACACTCAGCATGGATCATCGTCGCTGTATCCTCGTCACTACTCCTGAACGGTATCCAGTCACCATCTGGTACACGCCAGGCACCTTCTCCCCATCTAGTCTCGATACCCCATTTATGGGCGAAATCTGCTCCTAGGACCATTTCGTAATCGGTTACTGGCAAAACTTTGATCAGGAGTTTGTCTGTCCGACCGGCGATGTCCATGAGCACGTCCAATTCGCCCACTGTTCTGCTGATACCCTTCGTCACCGTTTTTATGCAAGAGTCGCTGGTTTTTAATCTATCCTGGAAATGGTTGGCTATCGTAGGTCCGATAAAGCTTATCATTGATCCTGGGTCGAACAACGCTTTGCACGGGTGCCCTCCAAGGGTTACGGCAAAGAAGTATCTGTTTTCGAATGACGCTCCTGCCACATTGTTCTCTTTTCCTATGCTCGCGTCGCCAGGTTCCGGCTCGACTTGGAGACGATGCTCCAAAGGTGTCGCCGAAATAGGGTGTTGTCCTTTCGGGCTCTCATCTTGCGGCGCAAAGTCAACCAGACAGTCCATCACCTCGTCGTGGGCACTGATTTGTGGTTTTCCTACTTTGTCTGGGCCGTCCAAGATTTCAACCGCTCTCTTCACTCATCCTAAACGCGCATAATCCGTTTTCTCTCCCAATCTCTGCTGGATTTCTGGCCATTCGTCTCTATGTTTAGGCTCGACCCGGTCCCTGATGGCTTCGTGGTCGCTTTCCTCTCCTGGTCCACGCGCTTCCGTGGGGACATTTTCCTCTACACACGTAAGTTGCTTTGCCTCTGTCGCTAAGTCTTCCGTTTGGTTTCGGTCGTCCAGTTGATGTATGCAGGGTTCATTCTCCACTGTTTCTACATGTGCAACCCGGGTATCGAAACCATTACTCTTCTCCGTCGATAAGCTCGCGGAAATACCGCCGTTGCTAGTCGATTGGAGTACTCTCTCTTCCTCCTCTATGAGTTCGATGTCTGTTCAGACGCCAACCTCCGTCGCCGTCCCTAACCTCTAGCTCTGGGGAGCAGGGGACGGTGCTGCCCCCCGTCTACTCATTTCCCAACCGGGCTCGGAGTGGTGCGCATGTGTCGTAATTATTGAACACTGTATTCAATGCTCCGCATACTTGGCAGCTTTCCCTTTGAGACGCTGCGTTAGTGCACTTGCTCGCCCGATATCCTGTTTGCCGACACCTATAGCACACTCGATTCGGACAGTCGTTTGCTCGATGTCCCACCAGTCCACAGGTGAAGCATGCTCCCAGATACTGTCCGCTCGACGGTCGATTTGGGTTCGAATTGCTGCCTCTACCCCAGGCATTCCCGTTGGGACGCTGCCACCTTGAATTTCGGGGTGGACTTCCGCTCGTCGCGGCTGTGCTGCTCCCTTGAGCATCTGGTGCTGGGTTTTCCTGGGTCGCTTCAGCCGCTGGTGTCGGCGTCTGTACTCGCGGCGGCTCGGAGAGGGCAGCTACGTCCTGTGGCATCTTCAATTTGGTTTTCTTCTTCTTCGTCTTCCTATCCTTTCACCCATCTTTCTCTCCGTTGTCGCCAGTATCGCTATTCCCCGGCAACGCTGAATTCTCTTCCACGGCGGCGATTCTCATGGACGCATTCGTCCCGGGCGGCGCTGCTCCGACTAGTCGCAGCTTATCAGCTGCGAGTGGAGGCGCATATCGTCAGTCCAATTCTTTGTCCTTCTCGTACCGGCGTCCATATTTCTCGATGGCCGCCAAGGTGTCCACCGTCTTTAGGCGCATTGAACGCCTGTAATCCGGAAGGAGGTTTTGCAAGGCGATCCTCGCTTGCTTCTTCTTAGACGGTGGTTTCTTAAAGTGCCCACGATAAATTTGTGGCACGAGAGGAAGTGAGAAATCGATTCTCCCTTTGCTTGAGTCCGGCGTCGCAATTCGTCCATTAGATCATCCCCAGTCCATTCGCCTACGAATTGGTGTCTGAATGCTTTCTTGAACGCTTTCCATGTCGTCACTTCGTTTCTAATTCCACGATACCACATGCTGCCCTTCTTGTTGAACACACAAGGCAACGCTCCGAACAGCTCCTTATCGGAAAAGGACGCGCTGCTTCGACAGTCCTCCAGATTAGCTAGGAATTCCTCGGGCGCTCCACGATCTTCTCCATTGAATTTGAGATTCCAGCTCTAGAGAGTCTTCATGCACCCTAGGTTTCTTCCCGTCGGGCTAAGGCGACATGACCGTTTGTGGCGGTCGTTTCGGCGAGGCTGAGTTGGCTCACTGTCGCTGCTTTCGCTGTCAGAGCTGTCTGAGCCATCGTCGCTATCACTCGGGTCGCTATCGCTGGAGTCACTATCGCTATCCTCTTGGTCACGGTCAGTCTCGTCCGAACTCTCTTCATTAGTGCCCCTTCGTGGCTTTTCTCGTTGATTGTGGGATTTCGATGAGCTCTTGCCTTGAGTTGACTTTTTCCTTCGATCGAGTCCCTCCTGATTGGCGTGAGAAGGGTTCCTTATTGCGGTAATCTGGTGTGACTTTAATTTCGGGTCATCTCCGGGCCGTGTTCGAGTCGCCCATCTATTGCCCTTTCCCGTGTCTCTGATCGGGGGTTCTGCAGGTTGCTTCTCTTCCCTCTCATTGACTTTCGGGGCCGGTCGTCGGGAATCCTTCTGCGCAGTCGAGTAAATCTGTGGCTGCGCCGAGAGAGAATGTATAATCTTTTCGTACCTCCCTTCTACTCGAGCTCGTGACTCAGCGTTAACCGTCCCAGTCGCCCTTCTGTCATTCTCTTCAAAATTTTGCTCCGCTTCCGATTCTTCTTCTGAACTCAGTACCGGCTGATATAGATCCTCTACTTTTTTTGAATGTCGCCGTCGGCTGGTCGAGGCTTGTGCGTCGCTACGATGACTCCTCGGAGTCGCTTGAACAATTCCACTTAAATCTGGCGATACGTGTGGCGCGGACGTTGGAGCCGACTGTTCGATTGGTCGGTGCACGGCTCCCACACTCCACACGGCGGATCGCTGGGACAAAGTGGCGTGCAATTCCGGCACACTGTATCGTCATTAGACAGTTCTTAGGCATTTCACAGGCGATTCAATTTTTCGCGGTGACAAACTGCATTGCCGTCCTACTGACGCGACCTGTTGCTAATGCCCTCATAGTGGGGTCCGGCGTCACATCCCTGCTGGTACTCGTTGAAGGTTCTGAACTATAATCCAGTCCTGATGTCGGATCGTCTGAGGTATTCGGGGGAGCGGTGGCCTTTGTCCTCGATCGCGTTTGTCGCTTCGGGTAATCTGGGGCTGATGTCGCTTTCTTTACCGTTTCCTTTGGCTTCCGTCCCCTCATCTTAGCTGGTACTACCAACGGCTCTTTTTCCTGCCAAGGAATTACCTCCTCGTCTGAGGCACTCATCCGTAGAGCTGTCGTGGTCGCTGGTGGCCGATCTCCTCGTTCGTCCAGATCGGGGTACCAAGGGACTGGCAGGTCTGCTTCGGCAGCGAGAATACTTGCTCGTAGCAGTCTCAGTCTCAATGTCGGTAAATCCCCTTCGCAACTCAGTCCCTGTCCATCTAAGTCATCCATGAGAGTTTTGGGATTCAACAACTTGATGGATGCACTCAATCGCATCGCTGACGGTGAAGGTTTCAGGATCCCCTTCAATACCTTACTATCTGCTGGATTCATTATTCTTGATTTAATGCCGGTATCGCTCTATTTCCTGCTGTCGCTATTCTCGTACAATCTGGTCTTGTTTCCTCTTGAAAATAACTGATCCTTCGTCGTTATGCTATATTGCAACGATTCTCCGTGAACGTTGCTTGATTGACGAACAAAACAAAAGAAAACCCTCGAACAACAACGAAATAAAAAAAAATGATTCTGGCAAACAACAAAACTACTTATTAAATTTTGCAACAGGGAACTTGGGCACTATATCAATTAGAATCAGTTGGCAGTTCCCTGGCACGTCAAACAAGGAACTAGCAACTCTTTCGAAAATGCATGTCTCGAGAGAACAGAAAGGGGACAGTCGCTGGTCAAATAAATTTCAATGTCGGGAAAATTACTTCAAACTCAGGTCTGAGTCACTGGGAACGGTGAATAACGGTATCAGGCAGCACCAGTTACCTCAGTCTCACCCTTCTGAGCGTGGCACTCAGGCAAAAAAAAGGCAAATTCGAAATATTTAACATGAACGAGGATAAATATCAATAAATAAATAAACCACGAAAAATATGTTACTCTGGCGGTTAACATTATAAATCTTCCTAGAAATGAAAAAGTAAAGAAATAATACTATTTCCACAGCGATCGTCACTAATTTAAAATCCTCTTGTTCAATATCTTCCTGAAATAAAAATCGGGGAGCCTGTAAAAACATACATAAAATATACATCCTATTCCTCGTTCATGATTTAATATAAAATTCTCAAAAAAATATATTCGGTTTGACTGGGTGTTCTCACTGGTCGCTATTTGTGGTACTGTAAGCACGCGGGGAAGAAGGCACGAATAACTCGAAAAAAGGGGCAAAATTTCGATGCGGGAAAAATCACCTGGTCGCTGGCACGCAAAGTCCGAAAACCAGTCCTGACCAACGACTGAGCAATTTGGTGTCACAACAAATATACAATATATAAAAATAATTTTCCGGTAGTCAAAACACTCAATGTCGCGATCGGTGTACTCTTCACTAAGTCCCACAAGTAACACACCAACAAAAAAAAAACGAATAATTCGTTGCACAAATTAATTCGAATTTAAATCGATTCAATTTACTACAATTCAATTGAAGATACAACAAATTATTTTTCCCTTTTCAACCCGACGTCAGTGCCCGCGATTACGAATCACACACTCTCTCTCACACTCACTGCTGTCGCTAAGCACGCGTCGTAAAATTCCAATTTACGAGAGCACGTAATTGATTTCACACAAAATTCTAAGCTTTACCAAGTCAAACAAAAAATAATTAAATTCAAATCGCCATTATCTCGGTCGCTACTATCGAGCAACGCTCAACAATGCCCCACGTTGGGCACCATTTTGTGATGCGCCACTCGTCCAGGGTCCAAGGTTCCACCTGCAATCCCTGCTTATACGTGTATGTGAATGCCCTACTAAACCCTAGCGAGGTTTCCTGGCTGCACACTAAGGAAACACTCAAAATCGTCGCCTACGATTTATTTAAAGGAGCCTGACACAGGCGTGTCAGGCGACGAATTCTATCGGTCACCCGGAAAGTTATTAATTAAGGAAAACCAGACTCCTTCCCAGAGGAATTTCCGTCGAGCGGCTCCGTTTAAACGTCCGAACCCTCGTTGCGCGTCTCGCCCTTGATACTCTGCTGCACCGCTGCTCGTCCTTATTGCTGTCGGTGAGTCGGAAATGGCGCGTCCAAGCACTAATATTTGATTTCAAGGGAAACAGAAAAAAGGCAGTAGGCAAACTCAAAAAAAAAGATATCATTGGAATTAACAAAAATAGACTTAATTTATTGGCTGCCATGTACATACTACTTAGCGTTCGTAGTTTGATTTCTGCGTCGCCAAGTCTAACGAAACCACGAGGCTCGCGTCGCAACCCACCACGTCGCCGTTAAATTTCAAGTCGCGAATGAATTTAATTATTTAAAATTGAGAAAAACCGTGCTCCCGTCGCTAAAAAAACCACTCGAGTACCCCTGTCGCTGGTCGCTACAAGTCCAAAATTATTGGCGGGCACTGTATACCGATCGCGCACTTTAATAAATGTTCCGACTCCCCTCTCTTTCAGGTTGCCCGACACCCGAACGTCATGGCGTCTGGCCAACTCACCGTCGCAACTGAATCGAACCACGAATACTCCTTAATCCGTCCAAGAATCTACTCTCGTAACTTTCGTCCTCAAATCTTTGGAGTCGCTGGTTCGGATTTTCTGATAAACTCGTCGCTGATCGGTTACGATGGATAATTCTGTTCACTATTCAGACAGCAAGTGGCTTCTTTTTCGGAAGCCACTTGTAACATCCGTCTTCTCCGATTCTTCCTTCTCCGTCGCACTCGTTGTATCTATGTCGTTGTCACTGTCGCTCTAGTGGTCGTTGTCAGGTCCGGAAATCTATTTACGTAGTCCAAAATTTGATTCATTTAGTCCTTTTGGAAAACCTAGAGTCAGTTTTCCTCACTTCTTCAATAACTATGTTGATCCTCATCGCTGATTGGCTCCCACGACCGACCTAGCCTCTTATCTGAGTCGGATCATAACGCGCATCATTCGAATCCCGTCGCGTATATGGTGTTTTAATATAATATCCCCTGAACACCTTATTGAGCATACGCGCCGTCCACACGGGAACTAAGGGTTTCATGCGCGCGGCAATGTGGGCGCTCCCTAACGCGCTATCGTCGATTCCTTCTTCGCACCGTTCTTCCGTCTCTCTCGCTCTACGGGCGGCATTGCAAATGGCCGCCCGCTTTCGTCCGTCGCGTGTGCATGGCGCTATTCGTTTTCTGTCGCTGGTGTTTCGCCTCGTGGACGTTGTCGAGGTCGCGCGCGTACTTCCCTCGTCGTCCGTCACGGGGTTAAGTGCGGGTGGATGGCGACAGCCTCGTCGTGGTCTTTGTCGCGGTTCGGCGCCTCTCGCGCCCGGCGTCGGCACCAGTGACGTGCTTTGTGTGTGCGCCGCCTCCTGGCCTCTCTTCCGTGCCGTAGGCAAAGTACGTGTCGGGGCGGTGTCCCACCTTGTCCGTGTCGCTGATGTCCGGGAGTGCCTCTACTCCTGGCCTCCTTCCTGGGCAAACGTGCGTACTTACCCGGATCGGCGTGCATCAGTCGTCGCTGTGTCTGTGTCGCGTGTGCGTTGCTGTCGGAGGGACCTCGGAGAAAACAGGTGTTTTGGTCATTAGAGAGGTGTTCGTGCCTCTTTTCGCGACGACGCTGCGGGTTTCTCGGCGAGGACCTGCTGCCAGGTATTGTAGCGTAACGTTCCCTTTCCTATCCTACATTCTGACCCCCTTTTGCAGCAGTGCAGCAGTAGTGGTTGCATAGACGCATCCACTTTTGCGGCACTTGTTATTGTTTTTCTGCTGTCTCTCTCACTCTCCCATTGATTTCGCTAATCTAACCTCACTTTCGCTGTCCTATGCTGTTTTTGATTTTATTCTTTGAGGCTTGATTAGTAACTCCGGTGTTTTAGGTGGGACCGTGGACTCTGGTGACCGACGATCCCGTCATCCCTTTAATCGGACACGAAGTTCATGTCACAATACATAATCTTTTATAATTTGATAATTATATCTTTAATAACGGAAGCGGGCGCCGCAGGCGAACATCATTGGGATCGGGGGTTGTGGGGTTTTAGGTTATTGTACAATTAAAATCAATTTTAAAAAGTGTCTGGATATGTACCTATACATGTGTTTATATATATGTATATATCGTATATGTATATGTGTATATATATATATATATCATATATGTGTGTGTGTGTATATGACATATATACAGGGTGTTAATAAATAGAATATCACACAGTATGGATTCGCATAGAGCGAAAAATTCTAAGTAAAAAATCACTAATAAACTTTTCGATCCGATCAGTAGTTACTGAGTAATCAGCGATTAAAAATCAGTCGATCAGGCCAATCAGCGTAAAGCTACAGCAGCAAGCGGACCGCTGAATGACTCTCTGCTTACGGCCCTCGCCGCGCCGTCTCTCGGTCTCTCTCTCCACACTGTCATTCGCTAGTCGTAGGTTCAGCGAAAAATAAAAGGGACGGCAGTCTGACGCGAGCACTTGATTGTTAAAAGCTTATAATAATTCTTAATTTTGAAATACCTTTCAGGACCTCTCGAAAATGATACTTAGAGTAGTATAAAACATTGGTATACCATCTAAATAAAAATTTACGTTTTTATAGGAGAAGTAAATCATAATTACACCGAAATCCGTGTTTAGTCACAGAAACAGTTCGAAATTCTCATTCATAAATAAATCAGATTTTTTTTGCGACTAGTTCATAAATGAATATCAATTCTTTTTCATTTTAAATTAATGAGATGCCTTATTAAACCTTTTTAATTATTGATAAGCAATTGAAATTTAATCTCTCAATTCGGTACTAATTCATTGATAAACAACGTAATACGTAAAAATTACCTGACTCATTTTACATACTCTTAAATGGGCTTATTATAGCTTGATCTCTTCGACTTGACTTCCTGGATTGATATTAACTATTCGTGCAGCTGCAGAATCGGTGTCGTAGCTATGGAATCTAAACGAGACATACACAATTTTCATAGTTTTTCGGGCAAAACAGTAATGTTGCACACTTTTCATTGGGCTTATTGCACATTGATCTCTTCGCCTTAACCTCCTCTACAAGATAGAAGAGTCCGGACTTCCTGACTTGATATTAAGCGTTAGTGCAGCTGCAGAATACGTGCCCTAACTATGGAATCTTAACGCGAAATACACAATTTTCTTAGTTTTTCGGGCAAAACAGTACTTTTACATACTTTTAAATAGACTTATTATAGTTTAGTCTCTTCGTCCTGACCTCCTCTACAAGATAGAATATTCTCGACTTCCGGAAATAATATGAACCAATGGCGCAGCTGCAGAAACGGTGCCTTAGCTACAGAATGTTTTACGAGAAATACACAATTTTTTTAGTTTTTCGGGCCAAACGGTAATTTCAATCACTTCAAACTAGGGTTATTATACCTTATTTTGTTTGTCTTGATATCCTCTACAAGATAGGAGAGTCTTGACTTCCTGGATTGATATTAACTGTTCGTGCAGCTGCCGAATCGGTGTCGTAGCTATGGAATCTAAACGAGACATACACAATTTTCATAGTTTTTCGGGCAAAACAGTAATTTTACATACTTTTGAATGGGCTTATTATAGCTTCGTCTCTTCGTCTTGATCTCCTCTACAAGATACAATAGACTCGACTTCCGGAATTAATATGAGCCAATGGCGCAGCTGGAGAAACGGTGCCTTAGCTACCGAATGTTTTACGCGAAGTACACAATTTTGTTATTTTTTCGGGCAAAACAGTAATTTTGCACACCTTGAAATGGGCCAATGATCGCTTGATTGGTTTGTCTCGACCTCCTCTACAAGATAGAAAAGTCTCAACTTCCGGAATTAATATGAACCGATAACGCAGCTGCAGAAACGGTGCCTTAGCTACGGAATTGCATTAAAAATTGTGCATTTCGCTGTTAGGGCACCGTTTCTGTAGCTGCACCATCGGTTCATATCAATTCCGGAAGTTGAGACTTTTCTATCTTGTAGAGGAGGTTACGACGAAGAGATCAAGCTGTAATAAGTCTATTTAAAAGTGTGTAAAATTACTGTTAGTCTCGTAAAACTGCACATTTCGCACGGAATTCGGTAGTAGCTGGTAATCCCTATACACATAAAATAACAAGTTTTCTGCGTATTTTTCTGGTAGTTTTCTCTAGAATTTAACAAATTTTTACTTAGACGCACAAATTTGGATCCTTGAAGTCTCGAGAATAGTTAGAAGCTAATCACAAATTTGGAGTTCTGAAATCTGGAATACGAGGAAACCAATTTCCGTTTTAAAGAATTCAAATTGTCTTTCAAAAAAGCTTGTGTACAATAAAAATTAATAAGAAGATTATAGTGTTTATCGCACTAGATTCGCAGTCTCATGCTATTACATACTCACTCTGTTAGAATATTAAGCGTGTCTCGATTCTCAGTTTTGTATCTGTTACTTATACTGACTCAGCGTATGCATCTCATCGAAAGGAAAAGCTTCGTAGATAAACGCAAAAATTTAAAGCTTTAAAATCTGACGTACGAGGAGGTAAATTAAATATTTACGTACGCCAATAATTCTTTATAAAAAGGTTGGACAAGTTGATGAATGACAATATCGAGAGTGTGACGTTTCATAACTCTTTTTTGATTCATAATTTCTGAAACATATTAAAAATGAAATTTGCCCCTTGCCTTTACAAAATATTGTCGATTTTCATGTAAGGGTTTAACTTCTTAGCGATTTTTTGCCAACAAGCTGCATAAGTATTCTGGAGCTATAGTAACAAAAATCTTTTAATTTTAAATTTCAGAGGCTTCTTCTCGATCTGTGAGAATCGAGAAGAATAAAACATTACGTTCTCGAGATTTTTCATTTATTTTATATCTACTTTTCGATTCAAAAATACTAAAAATGATTTAAAAGTTAAATTACTCTTTTTAAAAAATAAAAGTACTCACTAGAAATCGTAATTGATTAAAAGACTCACTTATCACTCGTTTTGTTTATCGCCATTTTGACACATTTGAATTTACTTTTAACGCATTTAATGTGTGTTATAAGTTATAGGCCGTAATCATTGACGTTAAACATAATTTAACGAAATAAATATGTAAGAATGTACAGCAAGTGTGTGAAAACGACGCGATAGATAAACCTGTATTTTTTAATACATTTGTAAATAACAGAGATAAGCTTAGTACCTAAACGAGTATCGTTTTTAAACAAGATTCGTACTTAACCAAAGTAGTGTAACTAGATGTACTTGAAGTTCCTAATGTTAAATTCTAGAGAAAACTACAGATACAAAACTGAGAATCGAGACACGCTTAATATTGTAACAGAGTGAGTATGTAATAGCATGAGACTGCGAATCTAGTACGATAAACACTATAATCTTCTTATTAATTTTTATTGTACACAAGCTTTTTTCAAAGACAATTTGAATTTTTTTTTTCGGAAATTGGTTTCCTCGTATTCCAGATTTCAGAACTCCAAATTTGTGATTAGCTTCTAACTATTCTCGAGACTTCAAGGATCCAAATTTGTGCGTCTAAGTAAAAATTTGTTAAATTCTAGAGAAAACTACCAGAAAAACACGCAGAAAACTTGTTATTTTATGTGTATAGGGATTACCAGCTACGAGACTAACAGTAATTTTACACACTTTTAAATAGACTTATTACAGCTTGATCTCTTCGTCGTAACCTCCTCTACAAGATAGAAAAGTCTCAACTTCCGGAATTGATATGAACCGATGGTGCAGCTACAGAAACGGTGCACTAACAGCGAAATGCACAATTTTGAATGCGATTCCATAACTAGGGCACCTTTTCTGCAGCTGCGCCAGCGGTTAATATTAATTTAGGAAGTCGAGACTCTCCTATCTTGTAGAGGAGGTCAAGGCGAAGAGATCAATCTGCAATAAGCCCAATGAAAAGTGTGCAAAATTACTGTTTTGCCCGAAAAACTAAGAAAATTGTGTATTTTGCGTTAAGATTCGGTAGCTAAGGCACCGTTTCTGCAGCTGCGCCATCGGTTAATATGAATTCAGCAAGTAGAGACTATTCTATCTTGTAGAGGAGGTCAAAACGAAGAGACTAAGCTATAATAAGCCTATTTAAAAGTATGTAAAATACTGTTTTGCCCGAAAAACTAAGAAAATTGTGTATTTCGCTTTAAGATTCCATAGCTAGGGCACGCATTCTGTAGCTGCACTAACGGTTAATATCAAGTCAGGAAGTCCGGACTCTTTTATCTTGTAGAGGATGTCAAGAAGAACAAAATAAGTTATAATAACCCTATTTTAAAGTGATTGAAATTACCGTTTGGCCCGAAAAACTATGAAAATTGTGCATTTTGCGTTAAGATTCGGTAGCTACGGCACCATTTCTGCAACTGCGCCATCTGTTCATAATAATTCCGGAAGTCAAGACGAAGAGATCAATCTATAATGAGCCCATTTAAGAGTGTGTAAAATGACTCTGATAATGGTTACGTATTACGTTGTTTATCAATGAATTAGTACCGAATTAAGAGATTAAATTTCAATTGCTTATCAATAATTAAAAAGATTTAATAAGGCATCTCATTAATTTAAAATAAAAAACAATTTATATTCATTTATGAACTAGTCGCAAAAAAAAGTCAGATTTATGTATGTATGAGAATTTCGAACTGTTTCTGTGACTAAACACGGATTTCGGTGCATTTATGATTTACTACTCCTTTAAAAACGTACATTTTTATGTAGATGGTATACCAATGTTTTATACTACTCTAAGCATCATTTTCGAGAAGTCCTGAAAGGTATTTCAAAATAAATAATTTATTATAAGCTTTCAACAATCAAGTGCTTACGTCAGACTGCCGTGCCTTTTATTTTTCGCTGAACCTACGACTAGCGAATGACGGTGTGGAGAGAGAGACCGAGAGACGGCGCAGCGACTACCGGCGGCGGAGAGGCACTCGGCGGGCCGCCCGACTCTACTCTCGTCGCGCTCCGCTTGCTGCTGTAGCTTTACGCTGATTGGCCTGATCGACTAATTTTCAATCGATGATTACTCAGTAACTACTGATCGGATCGAAAAGTCTATTAGTGATTTTTTACTTAGAATTTTTCGCTCTATCCGAATCCATACAGTGTGATATTCTATTTGTTAACACCCTGTAGATAATAATTACTTGTAGCTGCCGTATAATCACGGCTCGCGGCCGCGCGCCGCAAACAAGTATAGCGTCTGCTGGGCTCGCGACCGAGTGTCTATATATACTTCTAATTTGCCATTTACAAAATCACGTATCTCATATCTTTCAATTGAAAGGCTATACCTAAAAGATGTGCATATCACACGAAAGATATCGTAAAATGCAATTAATTACAAAAAGAATCATGAAAATTTATTCACTGAGTGCAAAGAAAAAGTCGTTCAAACTTTTTTTAGCCCCATTTCATCATTGAGAAAATTATCGGTTTTCTCACGCCCTCTATAGTATGTGCTTTTCGTCTAACGCACTCTATAGTATAATATGTTCAGTATTTTTCATTTGCGCATGCGCTACCGAAAGAGAAGAGAGGTCCAAATGCCGATCATCTTCGGCCGGTTTACCAGGCGAATATGTGCGCTGAGAAGGAGGCACGCGCGCAGTGGTGTAACTCGTGAGAGACAACTCTCGTATAGTTGCTCTTGCTGTGTTGCGCTGCTACTTCTTCACCTCGTATGGTATGCTAGTAACTCAGAGTATGATTTGGACTTTGTTTTCCTTTCGCGATGCCATAGTTTCCTTTTTTTTTAATTCATATATACAGTTTAACGGCAATTTAACGAGGGGTTCAGATGCTATATAGATATACAAATATGTACAAATTGTCCTGATATAGATAAGCAAACATCTCAAAATTTCGATATTATTTTCTCAAAACGTCGCCAGAACAGAAATACCCACGCAACATGAGGATTAAGTTAAGTTGGTTACACTATATTGATGGTAGGGGATCCAAAATGAAATGAGTTTTAACTTGAGTATGGTGCCTTATTAAGAATAGCGATGCCAGATAAGCTTTCAAAGCTACCAAAGGTGTTAACAAT
>UELU01099070.1:0-13741 GCA_900490025.1 Megastigmus dorsalis
AGGTAGTAATTTGTTTTGATTTTGCCGAAAATTACGTTTTTGTTATTCAAAATGCAACTCAATCATTCCATTGGAATAATAATCAAGCAACTATATTTACAGTTACGGTGTATTATAAAATAAAGGATGAACTTAAACACAAAAGCATAGCTATTATTTCAGATAATCTTAATCATGATACTGTTTCGGTATATGAATATCAGAAAATCATTATAAATTATCTTAAAAGTCATCATAAACTTAAAAAAATTTATTATGTGACTGACGGAGCAGTACAACATTTTAAAAATAAGAGTAATTTCCACAATCTTCTTTTTCATGAAAAAGATTTTCTAATTAAAGCTTAATGGCATTTTTTTGCCACTGCACACGGCAAAAGTGGATGCGATGGTATAGGTGCAAATTTGAAAAGAGGAGCCCGTAGAGCTAGTTTGCAGCTTACAGGAACTTCTTGAAAATATCACGCTTTTATTCCAATATATCGTAAGACTATGAAACTTAAAAAGACATCTTTGGCACCCGAGTACGATTTATTTTCTAAATTAAAAAAGTTAAAAATTGTTAAAAAGACTTGAATAAGCTTTAAAAGCTTAGGAGTATAAATTGTAATGATGGTTAGTCGAGCAGCTAAGATTTAAGGTCTGCAGAAGTAGCACGCCCGGCGCGCTGCGACTGGTTGAGCGCCTTGTGTTTGTTGAATGATATCTCGATAAAATCGAAAAACCCCTTTCCAGAAAATAGCTATATCGACGTAAAAATTTCCTGCTCTTTCGATCTAGCAGGTCAAAAAAAAAATTAAAAATGCTTTTTTTGAGATATAGCACATTTTATATTTTTTCAAAGTCAAATTAAGCAAATTTTACAAATCTGATAAGACCATCGCAAGGCTGAGGAAAAAATGTATCGAAATCACTTCGTTATGATAATTTCTAGGTACATTTTAGCCCTTTAAACATGAACTGAAAACAGCACGATTAAGCGCTCCCGCGCCGTGCTAGGAGAGTTGAAGTGAAACGCCTCATATATATATGAAGAAATCGTTGATGGATGTTTGAGGATTTTTTTTAACATTGGCTCTTATGGGACCTGGAGTACAATGAAATTCGAAGCCTCAAACTTCTATACGCACATATATATATGTGGGGGTCCACACCACACCACCAGCTCTTCTCCGGCGCCATCGTCGGAAGCAGTTCATTCGACCGCGCCCCCTACTCTGATCCTCTTTCATTAAACAAAAGCGTTGATCTCGATTCCGTCCAAGTGTGCTGCGCACACCAGTCCGCTCCACACCATCGAGTTGGAAGAACCATCGTCCGCCGTTCCGCTCGACTGTATAAAAAGATATTGCAAATAAAACCATACTTACCTGTATCAAGGAGTTCACCTTGTTTCTCTCCCTTGCATTCTCCCGTCTTAGGGTTAGGCGAAATAGCGCGACTCACCTTGGGCAGCGCGCTACATTGGTGACTCCGACGTTATTCCCGCCGACGGGACGCGAGGAACAATGGCGATGTCGCAGCCCAACGGCGACTTGAGCTTGCCCCCGGGCATCACCACGCGCGACGACGTCCGATTCGAGGACACTCGCCTGGAATCATCTTCGGCCATAGCTGAGGTGGCAGCGGTGACGCGGTGCCGCCTACCACCGTTCGGGAAGGCGCACTCAGACCTATGGATCGTTTAGGTGGAAGCGGCCTTCTACGCGCACCGGATCACCTCCGACGCAACCCGCTATGGCCTCGTCGTGGTAGTCCTCGACCCACATACCGTCTGCGACGTCGCGGACATCCTCAGAGCGGATACGGACCTTTCTAGTAGACTCGGGTTCCGGGGTCTCGCTGCTTCCGAGACGTAGTGTGACGCGCAAGCTCGTCCGAGGAACCCTCGTACTGCACGTTGCAAATGGGACGGTCATCCCAACGTTTGGACGCTGTCCGATGCGCCTCGACCTCGGGCTTCCGCAAAAGCTTTGGTGGCCATTCGTCGTCGCCGACGTCGATACGCCGATACTTGGTGCGGACTTCCTGGCGCACTTCGGGCTGCTGCCTGACCTCAAGGAGCGCAAACTGGTTTGGGCCACGCCAGACTTCGCAGTTGCCGGTACAGTAGGGATCGCATCGCTACACAGCGTTACCACCGCAGCAGACGACTGCTGCGCGAAGGGTACGGAGCCCCACCGCAACGCGAGGTTAGTTCAGAGGTTTGAGGAGCTGACGCTGCCACCCAGAGCCGCAGCCACTCTACCAGATCTGCCCGTCCGACATCGGATAACGACGGCAAGACCTCCGGTGATCACGCGCCCGCGCGGCCTCGTAGGTGAGCGCCTCGCAGCCGCCAAGGAGCAATTCGGCGCCTTGCTCGAGTAAGGGGTGATACTGCCGTCGTCAAGCTCATGGGACAGCCCTCTGCAAATGGTCCCAAAGCCAGGAGGATGGCGCGTGACCGGCGATTATCGTCGCCTCAACGAGTACACAGTGGCCGATCGTTACCCTCTGCCGATAATAGAGGACCTCTTGCAGGAGTGCAGCGGCGAGGTCTTTTCGGTCATGGATCTCAGGAAAGCATTCTTTCAGATCCACGTCTCCACAGCAGGTTTTAGGGCCCCAGAACCGAAGGTGCAGGCTATCCGCGACTTCCCGCAGCCAAAGGACTCCACGCAGCTGAGACGCGTCTTGGGCACCCTGAGTTACTACCGCCGCTGCATCCCGCACGCGACCGAGCTGCAGGCGCCGCTCAAAAACCTCCTGAAGGCCAGGCCGAAGAAGCACCCGATCACCTGGACGCCCACAGCTGAGGAGTCATTCATCCACTGCAAGAAAAGCATCATCGACGCCGACGCGACGACCTTCCTGCTTCCGATGGCACCACTCAGGCTGAGCACCGATGCTTTCAGCACCGCAATCGGCGCAGTTCTCGACCAGCAGCAACCGGACAAGACTTGGAGCCCTTTAGCTTTTTTCTCCAGGAAGCTGCTGCCGGCAGAGACGAGGCCGTCTACACTGCCACCAAGTACTTCCGAAGACTTCTGGAGGGCCAGCCTTTCGTAGTGAGGACCGACCATAAGCCTCTCATCTACGCTGGACGACAGAGCGCAGACAAGGCATCGCCGAGGCAGCAGCGACAACTCGACTACATCCATCAACTCAACGCGCGGTTCGAGTACGTGCGAGGCGAGAACAGCGTGGTCGACGACGCGCTCTCCAGAATCCACACGGTTTCAATGCCGACCAGTCTGGGAGCGAAGACCATCAGCGAGGCGCAGGCGTCCGACCAAGAGATTCAGCACCTCCTTGAGCATCCTCGTCTTGAACTCCAGCAATTCACAATGGAGGGCCATCCGCTGTACTGCTTCCTCGAGGGCAACACCATTCGCCCCTACCTGCCGCCGTCGCTTCGCAGGAGGGCCTTCGACGTGGTGCACGGCCTCTCGCACCCCAGTGGACGAGCTTCAGCACGGACGTTAGCCGAGAAGTTTTTCTTACCCCGCATCCGCAAGGACGCCTTCGCCTGGTCACGCCAATGTCAGCCGTATCAACGAAGCAAGGTCCATCGCCGTAACAGGTCAGCGTTCCAGCGCTTCGACGCGCCCGATGGCAGGTTCTGCCACATACATGTGGAGCTCGTTCAGCTTTCTCTGTCCAAGGGCATGTCGCAGTGCCTCACCGTCATCGACCGCTTCTCTCGTTGGCCTCTCGCTATCCCTCTGCCAGACAACGAGCAGAGACCATCGCTCGGGCGCTCTACAACGAGTCGATCTGCGTTTACGGGTCCCCGCACACCATCACCTCCGATCAAGGCTCGCAGTTCGAGGGAATCCTCTTCACCGAGCTGGCGAAGTTCGTCGGTATGCGACTTCAGCTCACGACTCCATACCACCCGCAATCCAACGTTCTATTTTCTGATGCAAGCTAAATTCTATAGCGATGGGCAACTTAATAGGCATAATTGCCACTATTGGTCCGACCGAAATCCTCATTGGCACAGACCTTTAGATCATCAAAATCGATGGAGTCTCATGATATGGTGCGGAATAGTTAATAGCTATTTGATTGGGCCCTATTTCTTTGACAGGAACGTTGACAGAGACTCGTATCTCAAGTTAGTAAGAGATCATTTACCTGTGCTATTGGAAAATGTTGATTTAGCGACACGGATGAGAATGTGGTTTCAGCAAGACGGTGCTGCAACACATTACGCACTCATCGTTCGTCAGTTTTTGAATGGTCATTTTAATGACAGATGGATAGGACGTAGAGGTCCAGTTGAATGGCCTGCTTGTTCGCCAGATCTCACATCACCTGATTTTTTCTTGTGGGGGTACATAAAGTATGTTGTTTATGAACATCGGCCCACCACAAGAGGAGATATGATGGAGAGAATTCGGAGAGCTTGCGCAGCTATTCCCCGAGAAACTTTGCTTCGAACGGTGCATGGTTTTGAAAGACGAATAAATTTATGTCTTCAAGCTAACGGTGAAAATTTCTAGCATTTGGTCCGGGAGTAGTTATTTTTTTTTTCGAGGGTAGTTATAACAATCGCGGCATTCGTGAGAGGCAAGGGGACTCATGCTAATCAAGCACCCAATCATGAGGGGCAAGGAGACTCACGCTAATCAAGCACCCCATCGTGAGAGGCAAGGGGACTCACGCTAATCAAGTACCGCATCATGAGAGGCAAGGGGACTCACACTAATCAAGCACCCCAAAGAAAACAGAACTTACTACGTCCACGTCGTTGTTTCTGGGTAACACTAAAAGTAAGGACAC
This sequence comes from Megastigmus dorsalis, assembly GCA_900490025.1. Classification (NCBI taxonomy): domain Eukaryota; kingdom Metazoa; phylum Arthropoda; class Insecta; order Hymenoptera; family Megastigmidae; genus Megastigmus; species Megastigmus dorsalis. The sequence goes on from UELU01099070.1 coordinate 4,770, forward strand.
CGTTTAAAAGGTCAATATTAATACGGTCGTTCTTACATTGGGGTTGAATATTGCTCATAAAAGTACACTTAATACAATTATTCTATCAGAAAACGCTATCAAATAGCAACCACAGAATGTCTTAGTATTTGACCTTGAAACAACCTTCTAAGGGTCATAAAAAAATTATGAAATATCACTTTGGACGTCAAATTTCCCGCTCTTTCCGAAGCCGGTGTCAAAAATAGGGGTTCCCATTTAAAAAAACACTTTGACCTTCGAATGACCTTGAAAGTGAAGTCCAAGGTCAAAACTAATTGGACCAAAAGATGTCCCCCTTTGTCCTGAAATTTTTTTTTATTATTATGCCTATGAATGTCATAAAATTAGATCCATAGATTAAAATGGGAAACCGTATATATATATATTGATTCATTGCGGGCTGAAGATGAAAAATAATTTGTTAAATCAAGAAGAAATATGTATTGATTAGATGATATGTTTAGTACCTATATTTTTTTCTTGCATAGACATGCAATCGGGTGTTTGTTGAAGAATTAACTTGAACCCTGCGATCTGCTACTCTCCTTTTGGAGCTTGGATGCTAGTAGGGACAATGACGTAAGGATGAATGACTTTGCCAATTGAGATTGGAATACTGCCCCACGAATGTTTGCTGCAGTGATTCGCTGAGGTTCTGCATGCGTGATGCGAACGTCTCGAAGACGTGTGTCTAATATTTAAGTTTTGCATCTTAGTTGTCGAGGATGATCGCGAAATTAATTGACTTGAAAACATTTTGCGAATACATCGAAATATTTTTATTTTCCCTAGCAGCTGGTCATTAAAATCGTTATGATTTTATAATCTAGTCATTTATTAAGTACTTGCATGAAAAACGTTACGTGTGCAGGAGCTATTAAATTGTTATCTGGGCTGATCGCTTTCAGTGCTAAAATGTGTGCAGCTTCACATTTTCCAGTTTTAAAATATGTACTAAATATACTAGATAAAATATACTAAATACAGGATGAGTAGATCAAGCGGGCGGAAGATGCAGCAGTGGGCAACTACAGCGGATGGCAGCCAATGCAATGGAATTCATTTATCCTTTATACTAGATAAAATATACCAAATACCTTTAAGTACGACAGGAAGTACTTTTTCGGATATGTATAATGAAGGCAACATACAATCTATAAATAAATTGTGTCAAAAAGAATCTGAAACAAATAGACAAAATAAAAATAATCTTACATTGAATCTGAACAAAGACGTAGAAAAAAATAGCATGATTTGCAGTATTACTTCAATATCAAATAATAAAATAGCAAATTAACAGATTAGTAAGATTTCATAATTTATTCCTCAAAAAAATATTTTTATAGATAAAAAATTATTACGGCAACGAAAATTCTATGTGAACCAAGACAAAATATTAAAAAAAAGAGAAATTATATTTGTGTAAACAAATTGCATAATAAAGTTAAAGGAAAGAAACAAAGTTTACAGAAAATATTCGATACGAATGATTTGGTCAAATCCCGAGAAGATCTGTCAAGTTTTAGTGAAGATTTTATCCAAATAATTGTATCGCAAGAAAATTGATTTTTAAATCTTTGCTTAAGTCAAATTTAAAATAGTATAATGCGATCTATAAATCAATTAATTCAGAAAGAATTAGAAACACGTACTCAAAGTAATAGCCAAAATAATAATAATTTTTCATTAATCTCAAGTAGTAGTAAAACAGAACCTTCGACAAGTAATGTTTCATCATTTATCCAGCAAAATGAAATATGTAATGAAAGAAAATTACTAAAAAGTCAAAAATACTATAAGAAGCACCGAGACACAATATTAAAACAAAAAAATTATATTATATGAAATTGTGTAGTAAACATGAAGCAAATAACCAACGCCCACAGTACCAATCGTATAAAATAAACAATAGTAGTAATGAACTAGTCAAGAAAAAAATTGAACTAGCAAAAAAAATAAAAAAAACAACAAAAATATTAGTATTAAAATGAGAACAGTGAATTTATTGAAAACAAGAGAAAAATATATTCAATGTGTTTTTGAAAAGCTAGATCGTTATCAGATGAACGTCGATTAGAGGCAGAACGCCTAGTTGCAGTAGCTATTTATTCTAGAGATAATTATATTTCACGTTTAAAAAATACCTTAAAAATTTTTAAAAATAAAATTGAAATTTCATTACCTCACTTAGGCGACATATCAATTTATGGTAATGAAGAGTATGCTCTTACAACCTTATGTGGTGTACCAAAACAAACTTCTAGTTCAGAAGCATTTTTTTCAGAAGATGGATAAGTTTAAAAGAGGTATAACTATCGACAATTTAAAAGAAATAAATATCGTTTTAAACGAAAAATATATTTCCACTAATGGAAAACAAATAAAAAAATAGCAAAATTTGGCAATATAACAGTTATTGCAGAACAGTCGATGCTGATATATTAAAGGAAATGAAAGATTTATTCGAAGAATTACTTTATTTAACTTATACAGATGTTTATTATTTTCTGAAGAACATTGACAACTGCTCGGCCGTATCGCGTGATACCAATAAACATGGTCAGCCAGATATTTGTCATGCACAACCATTGTTATGTACGTCTAAATTTTTACAATTACATATTTTGTCGTTTCACTATTCTAAACTACGAATACTAAAGTAATTAATATATAAATTAAAACATTTATATATTATATATGTATACAAAATATTGAAAATGCGTTAAATACCACTAATATCAGTTGTGACAGGGTGTTTCGGGGAGTAACTTAGCAGCCAGTTACTTACCCCGGGACGTACCGAGTACATCCGACGGCAACTCCAACCACGAGTTGACGCGGCCTGCTACAACGTGAGAGCTCCGTGCTCTCACTTTTCCAAGTCCCGCGGAGAGTGGCGGTAATCGGGGCTCGGACACGGGAAACTCGTATCGAGAAAAATACTGGACGAATAAACTGTGACAATGTCGTTTATTCGTCTACGAACAATAAATCAAGTACAAAAATCCGCGAGGTGTTAGCGTATGCGCGCCGGCCGCTGCCGTCGAACGCGCACACTTCAATTCAAATTCGAATACAAGATATTCGCGACGCCCAACGAAATCGCACGCTCGAATATTCAACCTGCCGAATATAATATTCCGGTGAATATTATATTCGGTTCCGCGCGTGTATAGCTTGGCTATACTCGGGGACGTGCTTCGTTTCCGATGTAAACACACCGGCGCGTGTTTACTTACGCGACCTACCAAGTTCATGCAGTGCTGTGCCGGCGCACAGCAACTGCCTCGCAACCGTGCGAGTATGAGAGAGAGAGAGAGGAAGATAAATTAACGACGTGTTCGGATGCCGTACCCGAACACTCGTACACACGATTCCCTATTCGCACGCAAAACGATAAGATTAACTTACTTGGGGCAAGGAGCGTGTCCGTACGAAACTCCTTGCTCCTGTTCCTTTCTCTGTGAGCGGCCGGCCGGTACGCTCACCCGCAACAAATCCTAGCCACGAGGGGGATTGTTCGCCCCTCCGCACCCCGCTGATGGTGAGGTACTCCGGGGGACAATGTTCCTCCCCGGACTCGCTGCGCTGAGCTCTGGTGCACCACATCACACCGATCACGCACGCACAGGTCTCACACCCAAAGCTCTCACTCGCGAAATTCTGCTCCGGAAAAAAACGTTTTCTTTTGCCCGTTGAAACTCGAAACGCGTCCGTTGTCTTCGGTAGCTGCGGTCTCTCTCCCGAGCTTTTTCGGGGCTGGCGCGATCGGCAGGATATCTCTCTCTCGCTCTCGTAGTTCGGTAAGAGAGCACCACCGGTAGGTGCTTCCCTCCCTCGCGCGCGGCAGTTATGCTAATTAACCGCGCTCGTCTCGTCGATGCTTGCGAAGACGCGAATTATTCTAACCCCGAATAATTAAGCGTCACACAGTGAATTAAAAAATATTGCAATGCACGCCGCTGAATTAGCTGTGCCTATCAAGTCTGCTAACTATGAAATGCTTTTAGATGAAACTGAATTAAAGAAAAAGTATTATCATGGAATTAAAGAAAATAAAAAAAAAATAGATAATGATCCACCTACCATACCTTGTGTTTCTTGCGAGAGACTGTTCTGTCAGCGAAATGTTCAGTCTGTAGATAAATATACAAATCTTGTAGATTTGATAAAAGAATTACTGAATGTAAATATTGAAGTAACAAATTATTGGAAACAGTTAAAGGAAATTTACAATTCTCAGTCTTTTACTAACGGCTTTATTTGTGAATATTGTCTTGGAAATTTAAAGATACTTTCTTTTTATCATCAATTAGCATTTTAAACAATCTATTTTTTAAAAGCATTCCAATTGAAATTGAAAACTTAACAATGGGCACAGTTGTGAAAAAAAATTTACCACATCATGTTAAAATAGATAAGATGAAAGGTCGAATTTTCATTTGCCCTTACCATTGGAAGAAACGTTAAATAAAATCTGTCCCGATTCAGACTCCTTAAATATTAATCATGAAATTTTTATTTTAGTCAGAAGTAACCCCACAAAAGGAAAAATAATTAGGGAAGATTACATTGTTTTTAAAAAAATTTGGAAAGCTTTGCATTGGCTAAAGAAGCACAATCTTCTATACAGGATGTTAAAGGGAAGTAGGATAGGCTCTACGGCATTGGATAGAGCGGCAAATTCTAAAAATCTTATTGCAACATTTTAATCTGATCAATTTTCATTGAGTAATCATCAATCGAAAATTAGCCGAGTGGGCCAATCAGGAGAGAGCTATAGCAGGACGCGAAGCGCCAGACGGGTGGAGTGAGGCGGCCCGCTGAGTATCTCTGCTTTAGTTCTCTCCTGATTGGCCAGCTCGGCTAATTTTTAATCGATGATTACTCAGTGAATATTGATAGGGTCGAAAAGTTGCAATAGGTCTTTTTTCTTAGAATTTTGAGCTATATCTATTGCCGCAGAGCATGTCCTACTTCCCTTTAACTTCCGATATAAAGACATACTTCTTCCGTCTTTCCCTGAACAACTGTTAAGGACTTTGAAGAATTTAGATTTAGAGTACAAAGTAGCAACACAAAATAATAAGAATGATGAAGAGAACAGTGATGAAAAAAGTGTCGTGTCCGATGTCGTAAAAGAAGCGGTTTTATTGACGCTAAAATCTCAATCAGATTCATATTACAATCAATACTCAATTAATCCTCTACATGGAAAAAAAATTAATGAATCTGATATAATATTGTATCAAATGCTGCAGATATATGCCGCTGCTCTAGATTTGCAGGGTAAAGATTTAGATTTAAAATGTTTTCCCGATCTTTATCCAGATGAAAAATATTGTAAGATGAGCCAATCAGCTACAACTACTGTCCGCTGTAGCTGCCTGCTGCTACAGCTGCCGCCCGCTGCAGTTGCCCGCTGATTGGCTCATCTTACAATCTTTTAATAATCAATAACTCGGAAGCTACTTGTCAGATCGAAAAACGAGAAAGATACGTGGTTATAGAATTTCGCGATCTATCGAATGGTATATAGCCAATGCGATGGAATCTATTCATCCTGTAATTAGTATAATTTATCTAGTATATTTAGTATATATTTTAAAACAGGAACATGTGCAACTGCATACACTTTAGCAATGAAAGCGATCAGCCCAGAGAAGAATTTAATCGCTCCTGCACACGTAAAGTTTTTCATGCAAGTACCTAATAAATGATTAGATTATAAAATCATAACGATTTTAATGACCAGCTACTAGGGAAAATAAAAATATTTCGATGTATTCGCAAAATGTTTTCAAGTAAATTAATTTCGCGATAGTCCTCATCAATTAAGGTGCAGAACTTAAATATTAGACACACGTCTTCGAGACGTTCGCATTACGCATGCAGAACCTCAGAAAATCACTGCACCAAACATTTGTGGCGCAGTGTTCTAATCTCAAAGTTATTTCTTCAACAAGCACCCGATTGCATGTCTGTATAAGACTGTCGCCTGGCAAAAGAAGAACTGTCTCGGCTAGCAATTCGTTCTTGCTGCTGCTCGCGACGCTGACGTTGCGCACCTTGATCGGCCTCTCGTAGTGCTTGTCTCACTACTGCTATTGCCTGTAACCCATCGAGGCTGACTCGTTGACGAAGGTCGAGGACAACGAGGAGTTCTCCTCGCCATTGTCAACGGCACAGCAGTTGTTGATGATGATGGGCTGGTGCCAGAGAGCAATTTGAGCCACCAGAGTGTAAGGCTCCCCTAAGGTTGGCAATTTGACTAGTAATGAAAAAATCGCGTATGGTTGTTTTTTGCATTTTTCACGGTTTGGTTTATGCTCTCATCGCTTTGGGTAGCGACTATGCGGTCGTAATGGACTGCATAGTGCGGCCAGAGCTAACGAGAGCTTTTTTCCTTTATAATAACGCTCGTGTTCACGATTGCCTCGCAATGGACAATCGTTAAACACATGTTAAATTTATTATATTTTGTATCGGGTACTCGCAATTGTCACGCATTGGACAAATTGCTAGACCCTCTTTCCTTTTTCTTTTCTTGTATTACAAGGATAAGGATATTTGGTAGACTAAACAGCCCCGCAGTGGGCTGCGTAATCGCCGGACAAGGAAAGGAGATAGATCTTATTTGTTTTTCTTTATCGTGCGTTTGCAATCGCTTCGCAATGAGCGATTGCTAAACATTGTTTTTATTTTATTGTGTGTTTACAATCGCCTTATAATAGACGATTGTTAGACACTGTTCTGATTTTTGATAGGATTAGTTAGTAGATTATGCAGCCACGTAATGGACTGCATAATCGCCGGATACTGAAGGCAGATCTTATTTACTTTTAGCTGATTCGCAACGGTAGACTAATGAAGTCACGAAATTGACTGCATAAGCGCCACGAGTCTTATTTTGTATTTTTAATTATTTTGATTTACCCAATGTTAATCGCTAGGTAGATATATACGGCCATGCAATGGACCGCTTCTGCCCGCGCCGCACAGTGGGCAAAACTAGCTTTTTTTTCAAAATCGTAGAACTTGCGATAGAAACATGCTAATACAATGAATTTTTTTGCAACTTCAAGATTAAGGATTACAGAATATAGGAAAACTATAGAGTAAGATTTATTATAACCGTATAACCTCGAAAGAATGGTGTTAAAGTGTCAATTTTTGGATAAAACTTGTGTACTTGATTGCAGTACACAACTTAAAGCTACGTAGTAAATGTTTTAAGTCATTTTTCATAGATTAGGGACCGCTGAATCAGAGAACACAATTTATATTCACTAAACACATAACCTCAAATCTTAGTTATGCACTAATGATCATTAATTACATTTTTTCATATTTAATGGATTACAATGCATAAGTGTACTAAAATTCATCCTATTGACATGCCAATAAATGATGTTTAAAATATAAAATGTACCTTAGAACCTTCTAACCTCAATTTAGGTGTTATCATCATGTGAATTATACTTACTCCCGGTAGAAGTGAATTTATTTTATTCTCTATTCTTTTTTCATACATTACGCATTACTGAATATGAATGAGCAAGTTTTGTTGGTTAAGAACATAACTTAAATAACATGTCTTCGTTTATATTCTGTCAGTAAACCAAAAATCATAGATTTTACTTTGTATAGTGAATTCTTAAATTAATTTCTCATAGATTATAGACAGCTTAATCAGATAACACAATTTATATTAATTAAAAACATAACCTCAAATTTTAGTAATGCGATAATGCTCATTAAATACATATTTTCATATTTATATTTTCACATAAAATATAAAATAAACCACTGTACTTTCTAATTTAAATCTAGGTGAGTTAAAATAATACGATTACACTTTTTTCCGTCCATACTTTTAATGAAAGTAAACTTTTTTTATTTTCTATATTTTTCCATACTTAACGATCATTTTATATACATAATTATTTAAACTTCAAGATATTCTACTAGCTATATTTTAAATGCAATTGATGAGGATTGTGAAGGCATAAAAAGAATCGGCTATCCTCGTTTCGTTTTACATAGATTTTTAACTAACTAAATCCCAAGATTTTACGCCTTATAACGCATGTGCTCTACTTAAATACTTTCTTGCGAAAATGGATATTTTACGAGCCCGATATACTATAAAACTGTAGGTGCCTTGTATAGTATAAAGTATCATGAAGATTTCCGTAACCTAATTACTTTCTATATGTTGCTATGACAACATTTTACACATTGTAAATAAAAAATAAAAAAATAATAACATAAATAAACATCTATATAATTTACTGTATTTCTGTATTCATTAAAACTTCTTTTTAAGTCTTACAATTTGCTGTGTAATCTATTAGATTAATTTAGTAATATTCTAGATTACATTGGATTAAAAAAAACAATGCTGTATATATGGGTAAATATTAGCTGTTAATGAATTACTAATAAGAAGACTTACTAATATGATAATTTAGAAGAGGATTTATTGACAGATCTCGAGATCAATCTATTATAAGGTTTATTAGACTCAGAAAGTATCAGGTAATTATTTCAGTACTCGTATTAATTTTTTATCTTAATCTGAGATAATAGTAATAACACTATTTTGCAATTCCGTATTTTATTATAAAACATATCATATTACTAGAAGAATTTGCAACAGTATTGTAAAAAAGGGTTCGATTGCTGTTATCTTATTAAATGTATGACAAAATCTCTAGATATTTTACGTTAATACATATTTACCTTAGAATTATTACTTTATATATTCAAGTGAATTAGACTTGTTTTGCATGATTAAAATTATTGTCCAGAATTTTAGCTGACTGTTATTTTCTTGCGAAAATAAATAATTTAGAGACGAATAATTTATAATATGGGCCCTGCACCATAAAATTAAAAAAAATTATTCAAAAGCTGTTCAAAAACCCTCTAACGATCTATATATAAAT
>UELU01099077.1:0-20291 GCA_900490025.1 Megastigmus dorsalis
GTCTACACGGTATTGTAATAATTCCCTTGTCTCTACAATTAGAGATTTCTTATATGGTTTTGTTGCATCGTCATTTTTGGTAGCTGTTGATGATTCGACGTCGCTTTGTTCGTCATTTGAATCGTCAGGTGTGATATTGGTAATTTTCTTTCTGTGGTTCGAGGTTAAAGTAATAGGTTCTGCCATTTCCTCATAATCGGATTCGATATCACTTTCATAATAATCTACTATTTGTCGTTTGCGTTCATGGTGTTTATTGTTTATTGATTTTTGTTTTATTTTCTTAGTTAGTTTATTTTTGTTTACCCTTTTAGGTTTAGGGTTAATTTCTTCATTATTTTGTGATATTTTATTCTCAACATTCTTATCTTTTATTTTGAGTTGTCTCCTTGTTACTACATTAACTGGGACATTCTTAACTGGGTTTCTTGATAATGCATCGGCATTCGAATTAAGTTTTTGAGGCTTATATAGAATATTGTATTCATATTCTGATAGCTTGAATCGCCACTTTTGCACACGAGTGTTTAAATCTGCGGATTTAAACCATACTAATGGTTGATGATCAGTTATTATTGTTATCTGTTTTCCATATATATAAGAACGAAAAGCTTCTACACTATGTACAATTGCTAGTGCTTCTTTCTCGTAAACTTCATAATTAATTTCTCCTGCGCGTAGTACTCTTGATGTATACGCATCCATTTTTTTGATCGCACAATAGGCATCACTCGGTTGCAATACATATCGTGTATATCAACTCCTCCCATGAATTAATTATAGACAGTAACAGCTTTTGTAAATGGAATATCTAGTTTCTTTTTATTCATCTTTACTATACCGTTTTACCGAAGTCTGTGGTGTTACACCTGCAGCCGTAGATAAAACATTTACGATTTTTGAAATTTTGAGTGTTATAAAATTTAACTCGCTATTATTTTCATATTTGAGGGCATAAGCTCCTCTAGATGCATCTTTAGGAATATTATTTTCTTCGTTTATGCGTTTCGCTCTTACCGTACCAGTCGCGCGCAAACCCCCCTTCTTTAGATGAACGAGTAGATCGGGACAGCAAAACAGATTGTCAAAGTATATGTGATATTGGTTCAATTTTCTGACTAAAGTATTCAAAGTAAGTTGTTCTAACATTTTGAGAACACTGCGACTGCCCATACTGCACTTTGACAAAACACTACCCACGTCTGAATTTTTCTTGCAGTAAATATCACAGTCGAATAAGTATCCGTTTGACCCACACAATGCCCACATTTTTATCTCGTATCTAATAGGCTTACCTTTCATAAATTTCTTTAAGCTAGTTCTTCCAAAATATTTTATCCAAAAAATGCATTTTTTAATATAAATTTGCAAAAAAAAAATATAAATAATTATTTTTCACTTGTTTAAGAAATCGCTTCGTGTAGAGCGGATCCGAAAACATAAAATAAGGTTGCTTTCAATAAGTACTGATAGCGATTTCATTTTAATTTATGGGATCAAAATCAGAGTACAATTTTCTGCAATTCATGCATTAATGGGTTAACTTAAAAAATTGCAACCGGTACGTTATACCTCCGGCATCACCTAGAAAACATAAATAAATATAAATAAAAGTATTAATACAGTATTATTATAAGTACTAACAAAATGAATAATAAGTATAGAAATTTCATATACATACCATTACCACACGATTTTAAATCTGCGGTCTGTAACCAGTATCAAGAACTGCATCAACCGGCGGAGTCACCAGTAGGATCCCAACCGATTAAAGTTAATTAAAAAGGAGCTAACTTGGGAAAGGAGTGGTTAAAAAGGGATATACAAGAGACACAACAATGACAAATATAATACACAAATGCAGAACGGTTACGGCGACGCGAGAAAATCCGAAAATATGCGTACGCAGACAAAATCGTACATACACATACTTAAAAGGGAAAACTGACACACATTTTACACAAAAAACAGAAGAACAGACGAATAAAAAACAACAAAAAGTACGCGAAAGGAATCACAAAACACTAACACTCACAAAACACTACCGCACAGTAATATAAAAAGGACACTTTTCTCATAACACATACTAACACACACTACACAAGGTACAGTTATCCAGGACAATAAGGTACCTCAATTCACCAGCTCTCACCAGCAGGTAACTAAGAGGGGCGGCTTATCCTCTGGAGAACATACCTCAAGTCGAACTCTCACTTGTATCCTTTGTGAAGAACACGGCACGAAACTCAGTTTCCGGAGGGTTATCCGCAAGGAGAAACTCCGACCACTATACACATACACATATACACTTCCCGACACTCCACTTAGCTGAGACACGGTTAGAGAATATATAAAAAAGCGATAGTGCAGCTTGGACAGCTGACGAATAGGTTGCAGCGCGATCAGCTGCTAAAAAGTAAACTCAAGATCAGCTGACTACAGCTGAACCATCGCGAGGCATAGTTGCGTGCGCGGCCTGGCTTTAGGCCATAGACTTGTAAAAGCACGGGAAACATCATGAACTATTAAAATCGTATTAAGTGTGGAATGCGCGACAGAGGCTGCACATAGAATTGACGCAAGATCCACGACGTATAACGCAGAAATATTCAAAGACAATATTATAAAATTATATAGAGACTGTGAAATAGCATACGTGATATATATATTTGTATATATATATATATATATTGAAGTACCCTTTCATTTGGTACCCCTGGTGGGACAGTGTGTATGAGAGTGATGGGATATTCTAGGTGCATCTAAAAAAGTAGAATTTTTTCTTAATTTTCGGAAAAAAGAAAGATCTAAAAAAAATTGTTTTGTAATAAATTTTTTTTTATAAAGTTTTTTGTTATAAACCTTTTTTTAATTTTTTTATCATTTTTTGAAAGTTTTTTTGATAAATAACTTTTTTTTCTCAAAGAATTATTTTTTCGCCAAATTTCTCCTGATAAATTTTTTTCTTTTTAAATTGAGTCTTTTTCTAAAGGGAATTTCCCTAACGTGAAAAAAAATTTTTTGACAAGTAGATTGTCGAGAAAGATCCAGTCTTCAAAAATTTTGTAGAAGAAATACCGGGTTTCAATGATTCCGGCAGTATATCATACGATAGGCGAGGATTTCCTATCGACCGTTGCTCATAATGCGATAGAACGAGCAGTAGCATAGAAGAAATAAATATAGAACGCGACGATAAGTATAACGACTTGGTAGACTATCACGATGCAATTAAAATACAAATAGACCGTGTCGATTCGGTCGTCAATCAGTTATGGAATATGATAGAGGATTTGGAGAACAGCGTCATTTTCCTAGTCAAGGAAAATATAGATTTGAAAAAATGCAATGAAACCCTGCGACTGCAGATGAGAGAGGAGCAAAATAAAATTAATAGAAAAGTATTAATCATTGAGTGCGCCATGGAGGCAGTATGCTCCCGCATGAGTAAACTGTCACTGATAGATTAGGAAATAAATAATTAATAAATAAAATCTTAAAAATAAAAGACAAAAACTTCTTCGATAGTAGGATTAGGTAATCTCAATAAATCTCTGTTTCTTTAATAAATCAATTTAGACTTACGTTATAAAATTAAAATGTTAGGGCGAGCGAAAAGAACTCGGGCGCGGAGCACTGGACGAAGAATTGAGACAAGGAGTAGTCAGGTGAACATGCCATTTCCGACTCACTCGAGTCCGTATCCAGTGAGTGATGCGTTAAATATGTCCGGAATTGCACTTTAAACGAATAATGGTGTAAGTTATCAGAATATAGATGAAACACGTAGCGAAGCAGGATTTATTGGAACCGCATCACAGAAAAATGCAATAAGATCGATATTTTCGAACGTCGAGTACTTGACGTAGACGTTAGAAACAGTACCTCAATAATGCATAACACCGGGAGGATTAATATGTTCGAGAAAAGAATAAACGAACTAAATGAAAGGAGGCTCCGCATGGAGGAACATAATACGCGGCTATTGGTGGCGGTACACTCTCAGGACCAAAGAGTAGATGGGAGTGAGACAGGATCAACTTCAAGAAAAACTGGAAGAAACCAGGGAAGATCTGATCGAGTACGTAGCTACATTCAAAGAACCCGCAACGTCTAGTTTCGGAAGTTTGAAAATGCAGTTACCACTCAGTGCACGAGCCGAGGAGAGGCCGATGCATTTTTTGAAGTTACTATTAGTGTACGTGGATGTCATGGGGAAAGGTATTAACCCGGGATACATCATATCACAAGCTCTAAAAGGACCAGCGCGGGATTGGTGGTAGCTCGTAGAAACGCGAGTGACATCTATGTCAAGTTTCCAGGTATTATTCAAGGAGACATACTGGAACTGTGCCGCGTAGGCCAATATACGTCGAGAATTAGAATTCGGATACTTCCGAGGGGAGAGTGGTTTAACAAGAGGAGAAATCGTCACACGGATTTTCAATAAAGTTCGAATGCTGCACGACGTACCAAGCATGAGTGATGTAATAGAAAAATTTTCGAGACACTTTGATGAGCAAATTCAGCAATCAATTCTGACTCGCGAGATCAATAACATCGAAAAACTTATCAACATGTTGGATTCATTGGACAGAGTAGGACTACTCAATGCATCATTAGCAGAGAAATCCAACAAATCATGCGGCATCCCCAGTTAGAGACGTGATAACGTAACCCCAGCGCATCAACCTGGTGTGAGGGGCAGCACACATTTCTAAACCTCCACGCGGATAGCTGATGGAGCAAGGAACAGAAACTTTTGAAACAATTACTGTGGGCAAGATGCGCGCACTAGCGGAGGCTATCGCACCACGAAACAATAGGCCAGACCGAACACACGACACCAATGCGTTACGAAATAGGCCGATTGACGTGCACAAGGTAGAAATCGAGAAGGATGTACAAGGGAAAGCATCGGGAAACGAATAATCGTTGTACTAGGAGCCTCGGAATCTAACAAAAAAATGTTCTGATACAACGAGTCACAAAGAAAACAACAAAGGCATACAAAGAATGGCTGTAGACACAGACTTTTTGACGAAAACCAATTTTTTGGCAGCGAACGAGAAATATGAGAATGGTCTGGCATATTTAAAAAAAGAAAGGACAATACCTGATACAACCACACTAAGCACTAAAGAACAATACAGATTAAAGTATTGAAAGCCCGAAAATCCAACTACATCAGAGCGGATTGAAAACATTTACACAATCTTAAAAAAACCGAGGGATTATGCGTTGCAAGAGGATGAAGGGCAAGAAAATATGGAGGAGAATTTCTGCCCAGAAATTGCAATCGATATCGAAGGTCTACCAGTGTCTGCTTTGGTCGATACTGGTAGTAAAATAACATGTATATCCGAAGAAATGTATGAAAGTTTTAAAGAAAAAAATTTTTCAGCATGCCTAACGCTTCCATTGATAAACACGAAAATCATCGGAGTCACTTGTGGAAAATCCGTACCATTAAAAAAGCAAATACAGGCACCAGTCAGAATTCAGGGAGAGAAAATAGAACTAAAATTCATGGTGGTCCCGAACCTCATGAAACCATGTATACTCGGAAACGATGCCCAGGAGATGTTAAAAATGCGATTAAACGTGGGAACGAAGGAGGTTCGGTTGCTTGATCGGTTCACCTCGTATACGATAGAGGCAAAAAACGATTCTTTCTTGTCGATAGGGCGTAATTTCGTATAGAATTTACGAAATCGGGAGTACTAAATGAATCGTAGATTTCGTCGAGTTCCTTGTTGGCTTCAATGAAATTAGTACCATTGTTGGAATACATGTGTTCGGGAATTCCTCTGCGACTCGTAAACCTACGAAAAGCCACTAAAAAACCCTCAGATGACAAATCAGTGGCTAGTTCGATGCGCATAGTCTTAGACACCATGCATACAAATACACAGCCATAGATTTTGAGGAAAGACCTGTTACGATCTCTTTTTTCCTTGGTCAAAATTGGACCGAAAAAGTCGACCCCGGTGTTGTTGAAGGCTGGTGATGCGCTGACTCGAGCCTTAGGGAGATCGGCCATTTGAGTGTTAATCGTCTTAGGATGCTAACGAATGCCCTCGACACAGTGATGAATGATCTTTTGAACCTGATCCTTTCCATTAAAAATTCAAAATCTTTCCCTAACCACATAAAAAGTCGAATGAACCCTTGTACGTAGATTGGAAAGATGAGCTTGTCCGATAATCATATCGGTGACTGGCTGTTTACTAGGCAACACGTTTGGGAGTTGGGTTTTTGATTGTACGAGAGATTCGATTTCAAACGTCCTCCTACTCGTAGAAGTCCTCTTTCATCTAAGAATGGATGTAACTCACCGAATCGAATCCCCTTTCATACTAAATCTCGTTTTGCTTCAGCGGAAATTATAGAAAGTTCTTTGAATTCTGGTAAAAATCTTTCTTTTAATTGATAAAATGCGAAGTTCTGTACCATTTACTTCTGAACAAGGCAGTAAAGGTTACGATCACTTCTCATCTGAAGATTGGGCATTGAACCTATTACCTTCTCTAGATTTTGGAACCTTCCACCTAAGAATATAAGCGACAACTCTAATGAGACGTTCAAAACTAGAAAATTCCCTTTTTTAATCCATGCAGGTTCTCAAGCGATGGTTCGATCGTTTGAGACCAATCCGGATTCTCGTGAGACAGCCATTGAGGGCCTGTCCTCCAAAAAAAATTTTGAATAAGATCCCGTGGTAATTGACCTCTAGATAATGCATCCGCCGGATTATCTTCAGATCGAACATGCTTCCACCTTACCTGGTGTGCCAGTCCCTGAATGTCGGCGACTCTATTGGACTCGAATGTTCTCAGTAGATGTGGAGGTTTGCTAAGCCAATAGAGGACAATCATCGAGTCTGACCATAAAATTGTTTCCATTATGGAATAGTCAAGTTGAGCCTTTACTTCTACATATAATTTTTTCAAGAGATACGCTACACAAAGCTCGTGTCGAAGAATCGTTATTACATTTAAAGGTACAACTTTCGATATGCTAAAATTAACAGAACATTTACCTGACATGTAGAATCCGTTGATATTAAAAAGAAACTTGTACCGTACCCGTGCATGGACGCGTCACAGAAACCATGCAGGTCAATTTTAGTTGAGTTTGAAATCTTAATCTGAAGTGGAATTGCAATCTTTTGCAATAAAAGTAGCTGCTCTACCAGAGATCCCCACTTGAATTTAATACTCTGAGGAAGAGATTCATCCCAAGTGATCTTCGCCCTCCAACAATCCCGGATCAATACATTGGCGTAAAAAATGACTGGCCTAGAAGGTCAAGAGGATCGAAGATATTGGAGATTTCGGACAGCAACTTCCTTTTTGTCAACGTATTTTGAAAATCAATCGTCCATATGGAATAGTAAAGGAGATCGTTCTGTGAATCCTACGTTACCCCTAACCTTTTTTTGAATTGGATTATCTCGAATTAAACAATCTAGACCTTTTATTTTCTTATCCACGTTAGTCAGAGCCACTTCCTAATGAGGAACCCGCCTTGACCTAATAGTTCGATCATCTCATCCCGAATCCTAAAAATTTCGTCAACTGAATCTGCTCTTGAAATAATATAGTCTACGTAAAAATCGCGAAGTAGAAGTTTACTAGTAAGCAAAAAATTGATGGCCTCATCTTGAACGAGCTGTTGGATAGTTCGAATTGCTAAAAAGGGAGCGGCTGCCATACCGAACGTCACCGTATTCAATTGGAATGTTTTAATCTTACCATTATGATACCAAAGAATTTTCTGAAATTTCCTATCTTCGGAGTGGACTAAAATCTGTCGATACATCTTCTCTACACCAGCTGCGATAACATATTGATGTGTTCATGTGTTCTAAAAAGCAGCACCTGTTCAAAAATGGTATTCTGAATAGTGGGCCCTACCATGAGACTGTCGTTCAACGAGATACCTGTAGAAGTCTTTGCGGAAGCATCAAACACTACACGAATCTTGGCAGTTTCGCTGGAAGCTTTAACGACAGCGTGGTGAGAAAGACAATATCCGTCTTCGTCGTTGTCACGAAGAGTCATGTGTCCTAGAGATAAATATTCTTCCATGACTTGAATATACTCGTCTTTGAAAGAGGGATTAATTCTAATTTTCGTCCGAGAGAATAAAAGCGTAGTAACGCTTGCTGTCTAGAACACTATATAATTTTGTTAATTTTAGGTTATCCGATTCCGTCTTTTATGGGCACTCTATTCAAACTTCTCATTATAATTATATTATTGTACATTGTAATAAACTTCTGCTCTTTTAATTATATCCGCTCATGAAATTACAGTCAGGCACTAAGATCAGTTTAGTGCTAACTTATGCTGTTGATTGCTAAGAATGAACTATGTATTCTTCTGCTTATAGCAGACGGTACTGGAGCGTCAGTAATGTATTTCATATGACTGTCTCCACGCACCCGTACATTCCTCTCTATTTGCATATATCTCTCTGCGTGTAGACTATACACTCCTTGTTGAACACATGCAATGTGAAACTTGTGATAATAAAAGTATACTTGATTATAAATATTCAATTATTTAATCCACGTCCATCCTTTAAATATTAACAATATAGAGAATACACGAATATTGATTTCACTGCTGATTAAGGCCTAATAAGATAAGCGTGAAATTAATGATCAGGGCCAGTTCATGAATCATAGTCGTAACCTGCTTTAAAATTTGCTAAACTGATAATACTAAAACCGAAAAAAATTTACAATTTATAAAAAGTCAATTCATTTTTATTAAAGAAAAACAATAACTTTTTTTTAATTTTCAGTTCAACATACCATCTGGGCATGCGCCAGAATTTCAATGAACAACTAGATGATAGTAAGAACCGTTACACATTCTTTGCACCACAAGATCATGCTTGGCAAAACTTAAATATTATGCACCCGTCAGTATACAAGAAGATGTTCATGCAAGATTTTGCATATCATGTAAGTAATTAATCCTATTTATTCTAATGATAATAAACAGCTTAGCACATTTTTTAACACTTATTAAATTATTATAATATAGTAATATAATAAAAATTATTAATATAGTGGCTTGAACCGACAAAATTAGTTGATATTTTCTTTAACTATATTTTCTACTATGTGTAAATTTACGAATTCAAGCACTTATCCATAATGTACATGTTTAGTTTTATAGCCAATGTCTCTCACGCTATAACTCAGAAACTTCTTAAGTGTCGGAAACGTATGGTTTTCTTATGTATCTAATGTACAGTTTCGAAGTTTTTAAATAATTTAAATTCAAAATGCATTAACGAGCTACAGTAATAACTATCGCGGTTACAAAGTATTTGGAATAATCTCGTGCCTAAATCACATGTGACTTGATTTCCTACAATAATTACATCGATTAAGCAGAAAAAAAAATTTCCTCATACTCGAAAGGAAAATTAACCAGCCCAGACCTCGTGTTTGCCACCCTCGCCTTCAGCTCGGGAATCAAATTACACGGGTTCTGGGCTGTGCATGTTTTTTTTTCGACTAGTGGTGTAATCTACTATTTAATGGGCTTTATAAATCTTACGTGCAAACCATAATAATAAAATTATTACAAAAAGTGTCACAGGTGCCTGCGGGATATCAATTTCTATTTTTCAATTCTGAATTAGTAATTATTATGCCACATATTAAGAAAAAATATTTTAGAGATTTCAAAGATTAAATGTATTTTAGCGGTAGTGCGGGAGGATTCTGTGATGATCTTTGACGCCGTAGCCATACATATTAAATTTAACTATTTTACAACTGTTATAGCAAAAAAATATTGAAAAAATCTGAATATGCCATGATACTAGCGTTCGAGTAAAATGGTTGATAATGAAAGTTTATTTGGTTTACTAAATCAGGCAAGCCTCTTCGAAAAAGAGATCTTTGTAAAAGATTATTTCTTATAAATATTTCTTATAAATAGGCTCACAAAATATAGCCAAAATATCATTACCGTGGAACAAAATTAATTAATCACGATCTTGAGGGCCAAGAATAGAAAGAAAATCTATCTATATGTGCAAAAAAATGCAACGCTTCGCCGGTATGGGTTGCCGGCATCTTCAGGCTGTTTTATTGAACACATAAAACACATTTCAATGATACATAAAAATTAAAATTATAAAACGAAAGATTAAAAGACAATTATCAACATTAAATTAAATATAATTTTTGACTACATCTTATGACTACAACAGTTATTGCTGCGCGCAAAATACGACTTATCACAGTAGCGTCAACAGACGTAGTGATTACGGCTATTAGAACAATATTTACAGACTTATGCTCGCAAACAACGCGAATCGTCACATGAAAGATTAAAGCGACTTCAAAGTCAACTATTCTCTACTTTCAAGCAGCCGTTGAACATGTCATGTGAACAAGATACTAAACTAATTGTTGGGGATGAATGCACTATGAGTTACCGAGCTCATATTGAGGCGATTGACCGCACGTTAAAAGTTTTAAGATCTTCCACTAAATTGATGTGGGATCTAACTTTAGCTTTTGTCGGAAATTTCCGCCAAACGTTACCTATAATTGTAAGAGGGCCTCGAGCCGTCATTATAAAATCATGTCTTAAATTTTCAGCAATTTGGAATTTTGTATGAACTTTAAATTTAATAACTAATATGAGAGTTCACGTTAGAGGAGGATATGATGTCTTTCCATTAAGATTGCTTAGTATTGGAGATGGAATGATTCCAAACAACAATGTATATATATATATCTATTTAACTTAACAATAGGTAAAATTGTCGAAAAGTTCCATGAATTAATAATTAAATTATTCAAACTGCACTTTCTACATTCTATCCTTGACTACTTACGTCAAATTTTTGGAGACTACAGTAAAGGTCAAGGAGAACGATTTCATCAAGATATTAGTTAAGTGGAGAATCGATATCAAGGAAGATGGGATATCAACATGATGGCAGATTTCTGTTGGACACTGAAGAGAGAAACGAATCAGTATACATAGAAGAGAAAGAAAAAATCGTTGTATAGGTCATTTGAAAAGAAAAGTGTATGCTACGAGAGACAAAAGTGTAAGAGCAACATCAAAGAAAACGTGTTTCGAGTCAGTAGCATTTATTTCAAAGTAATTTATACCATTCCATAAAATTTTTTTCTAAACTTTTTGGTAATTACTATTTCCACATTTTTGCAAATTTCTACATTGTGCACATTTTGGGTAATGGGACACAAAACGTATCAGAATTGAATTTGTCTCATTAAAATTTCTGGAAAGAACACTTGAACCAATATACAAAATTTTTTTATATCCTATTTATTTGCCATTTTCAGATATTATTTTTGTGATTTTTGTAAAATCTGGAATTGCAGCTAAATCGAATTAAGATTCAAATTTAGTGCTTTAAAATACGTAAGAATCACACTTCATCAAGGTCAAAAAACTTTTTTCGAAATTTTCTCGTTGTCGCTAACGTGAATTTTCGGGATTTTTCGCTATTTTTTGTTCTTTACTCAAAATTTCGAGGGTGTTTGGATAAATAGATTTCAGATTCGGATTTAGCCTATCAAAGTACATAAGAAACCAACTTGATCAAAGTCACAAAAAATTTCCTAATATCCTCGTGCTCGCTAACAGGAATTTTCTTGATTTTTCACGATTTTTCGCAATTTTATCTACTTTTTTTAGATTTACTCAAAATTTTGTGGGTGTTTAACTAAATATACTTTTGACTCGGATTCAGCCCATCAAAATACATAAGAAACTTACTTGATCGAGATCAATTTTTTTCCGACTTTTCTCCTGCTCACTAACGTGATTTTTCTCAATTACTCGCGGTTTTTGGCGATTTACTTAAAATTTTTATGGTGTTTGAGCTAAACTGACTTCAGATTCGGATTAAGGCATTAATATACATAAAGATAGGAGGATTTAGTCAAAAGTACAGACCACTTTTTTTGTATGCCGGTGATTATTATACTATACCTATGCGTGATAAGTGCAGAGGAAGCCGCGGCGAGGGATGCTAGTAAACAATAAAAAAGTTATATATTACAATTTTTCATTATCTGGTAAATACTAATCGAATAATACATGTAATAATGTGTAATAATACTATTTTCGAAGAACTTTATTTGAGATTCGTTTGTACATTTCTACAATTACAATACAGTTTTTTTAAGGTATTAAATATTAGAAATAAAACAAACAGGAGGTTCGCTGTTGCGCTGAGTTTCGTTGCTTCGCTGAGTCGTTGATCTGTCGTCTGCAGCTGATTGATAACGATCTCTAAGGTTAACATTGATGAATTGACGGATTTTGAGAGAAGTGTTATTTTCTTGCTGTTTCTAAAACCTCCACTTCAGCAATATGCCGTAGAAGTTCATCTAAATCAAAATAATTTTGGCTTATAATAGCTGCGTTCGCGGATTGTGACCATAGCCCCACAGTTATTTGTGTTTTACTTTCTTATAGACCAAATTCCAGTACCTTGTCAAAGAAGTATTCTGTAGTTTTTTTCCCTGGAACTTGTTAACGATGCTGCATCTCTTGCAACTTTTCGGTAAAGGTTTTTCTTTATCAGAAGGGGTTCCAGTTCTTAGCTGCACTGGATAAATGAATGCGAGCAGTTTCAAACGCCACGGCTTCTGTCCGACGATGCAATGTTGCTGTAAATTCGAGCTGCTTCAACCATAGTCGTGCACTTGTGGCTCCTGATAGGTCGTCAAAATCAGCAATATTATGTCAATGATCTGGGAGTATATTGTAATGAAACGAATCTTGTGAGTTGTAATTACTAATGGGATTTTGTACCAGTTGTGTATTCTGCTATAATAGAACAGCCATCGCTCCTATCGGTTGCAACATGTCTGAAAAATTCCATTATTTTCGTTCCGATGAAAGCCATTGTTAGATGAGGCGGTTTCAGTACCAGGTGCTGTTCGCTAAGATGATGCTCTAAGTGACTTTTGCATTTGTGGTGGCCCAAAGGTTAACGACCATTTTTAAAAGTTATTAAGAAAAACCTAAAAAAAGCATAAAAAATTCGTCCCGCGGCGCAATTCTATTTGAGAAGACTGCTATTTTTTTTCTACATAATATTTAGATCTTAAATTGTAAATTCACATTCATAAGACATAAACAAATAATGATATATCAAAAAAATTTAGAATTTCGAAAATTCATAACATACTTTTGCCGTTTGAAGTTTTGTTTTTTAGGTTTGAATTTTTTAAAATTAACAGAAATATTTTTTTACTTTTAACGATATACGTAGGAATCTAGAAGACTCGAAGAATCTCTCTGAATTTTTTGAGAAAATTTTACTGTATATTCTTTGAGCACCAGCGAGTTGAACGCAGCTCTGTAGTAACGTGCCCGCGAAACCATACGATACCCACCGCATGAGCCACCTTAACGAGATACATAATCGTTACACTCAGATACAGAGCCTTGTTCACGGCTTACAAAAGCAAGTTTACAGCACGTTGACGTTTTATTTCCTGTCCGTCTTTGTCGCTCATGATGGTTAGCTTGACTCTGCCTGTGCGTTGCTCTAGAGTACTTACACCCTTTCCCTACGGCTCTATAGTCAACTTCAGAGATGTCAAACTGGTCACTTTAATTATTAGTCTCCCTGTTTAAAAAATGTAGCTAGAATTCCACCTGGATCGACCTGAATTTCCAGTCTAAAATTCTAGGTGAATCCAGGTGAATCCAGGGGGATATCCAGGACCTGAATTTGGACCAATATTTACTAAAAATTGAAATTCACATAGATTCACATGGTACCCATATTTAGTGTTACCATGCGGCTGTTAACACCCACACTGGGGAATTATGCTCGTATCTTCGAATTTTTAACTTATTCTAAATTCAATTATAATATCCAAAATTCATATATAAAAGCTTAATTTCAGATAGTTCGGGTGTTATCATTGGCAATGTAATACGAAATATAGGCACCAAATCTACGTGTATCTTCAATTTTTAGTAATTATTTTCAAAAATCCAGGTCCTGCAATTGTTTTGAAGTGTCATCCCGGTTGGAAATATCCGCAAGGATTCCGCGTGGAAATCCTTAAGAATTTTCTTGTTGAATCCTTGCGGATTCCTCGCTGAACCTTCACTGAATCCTTGTGAAATCCGTGTGGAATCAGTCCCAATTTATCCTGTGAAATCCGTGTGGAATTTTACATCAAATCCTTATGAAGTTTCTGTAAAATATCCGATCTCCGTGAACGATGGTTCCTGCAAATTACTTAAAGAAATCATCATGAAATATCTATACTCATGTAAGTATTGGTCTGAGTACTCACGTGAGAATCGCGTGAGATTTTCGACTAATTTCTCACATGATTTTCACGTGAGATACGAAGAGATCTTTGCATGAGATATGAGAAAATAGGGTTTAAAAACAATTTAATGAAAAATTAAATTATGTTTTGTCATCGGTTGTGTAAATTTCTTGCTGATTACGTACCTGAATTTGTAAAAAAATTTATAAAAAAAATTAGTAATAACATTTGTAGTAACCTATGGGCTTTATACTATTTTTAGCAATTTTATAAAAGTGCATAAGCTGAAAATCCGACAGAATATCATGTTCAATTTTAAAAATATAAACAAATAATACAGTTTTATTGATGTTTACATAAACAGATACATTGTATAAAATTACATTTGAAAATTATAAATGTTTAATGACAATTTTTAAGTAGTATCACTAATCCTATATATTTGGCATTATATTACACTTTCATTAATTTCCAAAAATCAGTATTTGAAATTTTTGTATTTTTTTTATATATAATATAAGCAGAGTAATATTTTTTGGTGTGTTTTAAAATATATTGATATATTAATGTACTTTTTTGTCATTTTTTACAAAACTTATCAAATGTATCAAAGCATATCAAAATTTATCAGAATGTTTCAAAATTTATGAAAGTGATCTAATTGTTTTCAAAATGTATCACTCAGGCAGACAGGCATTTATTACATATGTACTCTTTTTTTCTGTTTGAAACCCTCTATTACACACATATTATTACACACATTATAGTAAGCTTTTGTAGACTTCGCACATGTGCGCAAAATAGGACTGAGTCTACTAACTTTTTTGCACTTTGGACAGGATTTAGGACCCATGTAAAAGATACGTTAAAAGGAAATTATTATAAAACTCAAACAAATATTTTGACTAGAGAATTTAAGAAGATAGTTTAGTAGCCAATATTTTACAGCTTATAAATTCCAAATAAATTTACAAATATTGTTCGATTAGGTAAGGATTGCACTGAAAAATTATGTCCAGGCATAGTATATAAAATCAATTGCGGGGAGTGCTCGGCGGTGTATAATAGTCAGAGTGCACGCTAGTTAAAAAAAGGATAACAGAACATTCAAACTGTGTCAAAAAATCAGATGAACGTTCTGCACTGACGTTGCACTCAATGAAGACCTGACACTCATTTGCCTTTGATAAAGTAATAATCCTGAATAGAAAAAGGAGTAGGTACAAACGTGAGTGTTCAGAAACGTTACATATTTACACACATAAATCTAATATTAACCGAAATCAGAAATACAGTTCTTAAAACAGGCATACAAGGTAGCTATAGATAATATCAGTACAGAGAGTTAATACAGCATAGTCAGTTTGCTTTGGTCTTTTGCGATTATAAATAAATGTATGTCTTCTTCTATCATAATTCTTATTGTCATTGTTGTGTTGTTTCGATTAAAATTTTCGTATCGTTTGGGTTCAGCTCACTCTCACTTTGGCTTACATCTCTTTCTGAGATGCATTATTTAAATTTCAGTGAATGTGACTTTTCCAAAAGAGCTTTTTATGATAAATAAATTTTAAATTAAAACTGTATAGTAATGCTCTTTCTTCGTTATATTAAAATTATATTTTTTATAAAGCTTATAGGTTGTGACAGTTCATAATTTTACTAAACACATTTTTAAACATGCGCTAGTTTATATACGAAGATTGTGGTGAGTTCTTCTTTATAAATGATAATTCGATGTGATAATTATTACTTTGTATCAATATATATTTTATTATAATTATAGCTATACTTTGTAAATATGTATATAATTACTTGTCTAGCCCTGAAGATGACCACACACGAAATGGTCGAAACGTTGGAAAAAATTTAAATAAATTGGCTCGTCAAAATCAACATCGGTGTTGTTATTTTACTTAGTTACAAAGTTTTACGAGCAATTAACGTCTATTAATGCAAACTATGGGCGAGGACGAAAAAGTCCTGGAATTCGCCAGCAGAACTCTCTCACCAGCTGAAAGAAATTACAGCGTGACGGAGAGAGAATGCTTGACTGTAGTCTGGGCAATAAAGAAGTTCCGACCCTATATCGAAAGTTACCACTTCAAAATGGTAACGGACCACAGCTGCCTAAGATGAGTCAGTTCGATGAAGAACCCAACAAGCAGGCTAGCACGATGGGCCCTGGAATTACAAGGGCACAGCTTCGATGTAGAGCACCGGAAGGGATCGCTAAACCTGGTCCCAGACGCACTGTCGAGGATATTCGAAGAGGAAGAGAAAGCGATAAGCGCGCTGGCATGGTCAGAGGGTACAAAAGACCCCTGGTACCTCGAACAAGTCAGAAAAACTAGGGAAGAACCAGCGAGCATCCTCGATGGAAGATCATTGGCGGAGAACTCTACCTCCACCGCCAAAACCCAGACACAGAGAGGAAGATGACGCGTGGAAAATGATCGTGCCAAAGGAACACCGGCGCTATGCCTTGCGCGAGTGTCACAATGAATCGACGGCGGGGCATCTAGGGCGAAAAAATACCTTCGACAGAGTCGCATGGTACTATTCGATATCCTTAACTATGTTCGGAAGTGCCAGTTCTACCAGCAGTGCAAAGTAGAGCAGAAACTCCCGTTAGGCCTAATGGGCAGGCGAGTAGTATTGAAACCGTGGCAGGTAGTGGTGGAAGATATTATGGGACCACTACCGAAGAGTGTCAGAGGATTCGAATACATCCTCTTTCTACAAGATCTCTTCACCCGTTGGGTTGAGTGCATTCCGCTAAGAAAAATGAACACAAAAAGCATAATGAAAGAGCTGAACGAGAGAGTAATTCTACACTTCGGCACTCCCGAGGAATTCCTGTCAGATAACGGCACAGAGGTCAAGAAGAAAGCCGTAAATCAATATCTGACAGAGTGAGGGGTACACCACTCCAATACCCCGCCATACCATCCGCAGGCTAACCCAGTGGAGCGGTCTAACCGCACACTGAAGACGATGATAACATCGTACGCCACGGAGAACCATCGAACATGGGACGAAAATCTGCCGGAGCTAATGTTTGCCTTAAATGCGGCGACACAAAGCTCGACAGGAACCAGTCCGGCACTGCTCAACTATGGCAGACAATCAATGTCCCCCGGCACTTTTCGGCGAAAACAGGACACGGTAGCAGCCGAGAAACTCGAAGAATCCAGAGTAGAGGCATGGCAGAAGAGGATGGACGGCCTGCAGGAAATTTTAGACAAAGCCGCCAGCCGCAGTCGAGAAGCTCAGACGCGGCAGTCGAAGTACTACAATGCAGGCGGAAGAGAACCTACATTTAAATCAAGGGATCAGGTCTGAAAGAAGAACCGGATTCTATCTTAAGCCTCATAGGGTATAGCGGCGAAACAGGCCCCCAAGTAGTCCTGTCCATACCTCATAATGGCAATCAGAGGCACGAACTGCTACCAAATAATAGACAACGAAGGTCACGTAGATAACAACATACACGCTAAAGATCTACAGCTGTATATCGGAGGGTAAGAACCGGAAGAAGAAGACGACGAGGAACCACTACCATCGGGGGAAGAAAAGGCGATGAATGACCCGCCAAATGCGTTATATTAAGTGCAATAGTTTTAAGGTACTAGTGCACTTTAGGAGGCAAAAAAAATTGGAAATTTTTAATAATTTTTTTATTGTCCCAGTAATAAATGTTAAGATGGAACTTTTTTATTATATTAATACATATTTATAAATTGCAAAACAATTTGGTTTTTTAATTTTCATTTTTTGGTCCATATCCAGAGAACGCCAAAGTCAAGCCTCAAAAAAAAAGTTGGTCCATGACCGACAGTTAACCTCCGGATCGGCAAGTCTGAACCAAAAAAAATCAAATGTTTTTTTAAAAAGGAAGGTTTCTTACGTGACAATTTACCACATTTATTAAAAAATCGAAAACAAATAAAATGGCGGATACTTGAAAAAAAGTTGAAAAAACGATCTGTTTCGACTGTTTTTCGGGTTTATGAAATAGTAAATTTTTATTTTTTTTACCAAATTCTAGTAAATTGTCATACAGGACATATCAATGAACAAAAAGGCAACAAGGTTTTTCAAAATCGATTCAGCAGTTCCGGAGATTAACTGTCGGCCATTTGAAAAAAAGTTATTTCGAGAAAAACGCGTTTAAAGTTTTACGTGAGCAACTGCGTACAGCTGAGAGCACGCATACATTTTATAGTGTTCGAACTCGAATCTTTTTAAAATATTTTAGACGGGGATTTTTAAAGGTCTAAAGAGTTGAATAATTAAAAAAAAATTGATTTTTTGTAAATTCTAAATAAAGGTAAAGTGTACCAGTACCTTAAACTTGAATTCTTATAAACATTTTATGTTATGGTTTTCCTGGAATGGCGATAGTCTACATTTTTATTACTTGCAATTAAAACTACAACAAAGAAATGAGTAGAACCATTTAGTTTATGCTCTGCAATATTTGCACAAATTGCAATTTATAATGGACTCGGGAATTTAAACCATTAGTATTGTATTTCGATACACATAAGATTCGTTACCTGAACCGGCATTTAGAATATGTGTTTCAAAGTAACTGAAATAAAAGTAGGTATATAATTACATTTAATAACAAATCAGTAAAAGTATATGCGTTCATTTTAAACCTTAAGTAACCTTCTAGTTTGTTTAAATATTTCGAAATTAATAATAAATTAACATTTTTTAAGAATCTTTTGCATTTAGTTAAATGACTCTTCGAGTCGTGGACAATAATCAGACAACCGCCTATACGTCACAAGTAACGCTGCTTAGATGCTCGCTGCACATATAAAGTGCAACTCATAAAAAAGGGGAAGTCAGGTAAACCGCTCTGGATGAAACCAAAAACATACACTTATCCATCAATGCAATTTTCCACAGCTATTAGCATGAGAAATAATATTATTTTCATTCTAAATTCAATATCGCGGCAATTTGAGCAAATATGCCAACTTTCTATTAAAGCAAATCAAGCAATATTACAGAGTACTACAATTATGCAAAATTTAAATGATGAAAATCCCGCTATTTTAGGCGTAATCAATTTATTTAGAAAATTATATATTTTTATATCTTATATTAAAATAAATTATGCCATATCAAGAAATGCTGTATAAGGCGTAATTTTACATGTTTACATTTTATTTTTATTTAGTGTATGTTTATTTTTCAGAGACTTTTAAGTTTTAAACAACGTATGTGTTGTTTACAACGTTATTTTCACTAATTTTCATTTAGTTAAATATTTAGTTTACATTCTAGAAACGTCTAAAATAAGTTCAAATAAGAAAAACAATTGATTTAAGCAATGAGCGCAATATAAACATTTAAATGCGTATATTAATACGAATTTGCTTATTAACGATAATAAGTAATATGTACCTAATTTGAAGTAATGAGTATAATATTAATCAATGTTTAAATTTTAACATAGCTAGCGTACTTTGGTATGCTGGATACGCTCAATATCAACCACATATCAAATATCCCTCAACTAGGCTTCTTCACGTAATTCATGATGCTGGGAATAGATTAGGTCAATAGTGACTTTGTAGTTTTGCGTATAATAATAAACGGTACCTATTTTTATATACTCCAAGAATGAAATCGGCCCTTTTCAAGGCCACAATGATGTACAAAATCCGATCGTGCAACCTCCTCGTGGTGTACATTGGTTAGCGCTAATGCCGACGGTAACGAAAAATGTGATAACATTTTAAACCTATTCGCTCTTACATTTTACATAATAATTATTTTTTTATGATGGAGTCTTGAAATACACATACGCAAACTCACATTCTCCTGTATATTCATTCGCACACGTAAGTAGATAAGCTATGTTGGTTCTGGATCACCAGGACGAGGGGTGGGGGTGGTGATCCAGAACCAACATAGGGTTTCTGGCTCACCCCGCTGCGGATGAGCCAGAAGC
>UELU01099082.1:0-10645 GCA_900490025.1 Megastigmus dorsalis
AGCTAGTGAGGTAGTCTGCCAGTGTTGAAGACTGTGTACCCTAGCTCATCCGACCTCCCGAGTAGGATAGGTGGTTTCGCCTTTCCTATCCCTTTTGTAAGAGAAGGCCTGGTGGTTTCGCCACCCTTCTCAGAGACTGCAAGGAGTTGACCTACAGTCTGTCTGAGACTACCGTTCTGTCCGTCCGTACCGTATCGTACCGTACCGTAGTAACGCCACCCATAGGCGCTTTACACAGACGACAATCAGCTAGGGTGACTCCGGTCGCACACTTGTATGCAGGCGCGATTAATTCTAAGACATTACGTTTTATCGAGATAGTACAGATTAAGTTTATTCTTTATAATTAAAGTTAATGATTTATAGTTAAGTTTATTAGTTAAGATCTATTTCTATTGCAAGGATGTGACAGACGGTTTATCCGAAATATTTTCTGTTTTAGTATTCCAGCGATCGAACTCTGTGAAGCCACACTCGAGAGGCCCGATCCGAGCACCGAGCTCGACCATTGTAAATAAGTTTTATTGTTATTATTAGTTAATAAACATTTATATTATTTTCTACATATTAAATCCTGAGTCTAAGAGTATTCTTTCGAGAACCGACATCATCCTCCGGGAAAAGTTAACTGTAGTCCGAGTATAACACGGCTGTAGCAGTTGACCCGCGCGTGGAGTATGCTGCACTAGCTGTCACCTTAGTGCATGCCTACCTCTAACGTTACAATGTATATCTTGTTTTTTTGACTCGATCCGAAATCGCGAACATGGCCGGAAAAATTCACAAAGTTGCAAAAAGCGATTTTTTGCAACTGTGTATGGTAATTGATGGTTGTGCATATGTGGTGGTTGGACGCCGTTACTTGAAAATCAATTACGCGGGACGATTTTTATTGCTACTGCGCCCATCAACATGTATATAAAAGGATTTCAGTGTGCTCAAAAATTTGAAACAAAAAATTATTTTATACAAAATTGAAATATTTTGTGGATTTGCCCATATATTGACGGATTTTGAAACTTCTGTTTATTTGTATTTTATGTGACGCGCTGTGATATTAGTAATAGGTTTGTGCAATATCTTAAGATTGATTTGTAAATAGTTTAGTTTACCTCAGCAAATCTGTGATATCATAGTAAGTGCAATAATAATCTCGACTTGATGTAATTTTATTGTAATTTTAAAGGAAAATATGTGTAATTATATGTTATATTTTTTTTTGTAAATATTTACAAATAAACAAATATCTATCTATCTCTCTCTTTGTCTCTCTCTCTCTCTCTCTCTCTCGCTCTCTGGAATGTTTATTAATGTTAATTATTTAGTTAATAACAATACCCACCACCAAGTATTTTTCCTACTATGGAGAGACAGTGACGTCACACCGGCCCATAGTCGGATTGTTTTGTTTATACTTGAGATAATCTTAATTGTCTATTTACATAAACTATGTAATAATAGTTTAAACAATTAAAGTATCTTAATTGCACATTAATTACTTGTTTGTATAAATAAAAGATACATGTTTATGTAAATAGACAATTAAGATTATCTCAAGTATAAACAAAACAAGGCTACGGGACAGTGACGTCATTGTTATGTCTCTCCATAGTAGGAATTATACTACTAACATGATATTATTCATCACCTCTTTTTCTTTTGTAAAATAAGCGCTAGTCCGGCTTACAAATGTTTTGATTTCTTCATCTTTACTGTTTACTTGTAACAATATTCCAGCTATTGCATAGTCACTTTCATCTGTTGTTAGTATATACGGCTTCTGCGGATCCGCGAATCGTAGAATTATCATCAAATCAATCATCAAATAATCTCTTTATATTATCGGATGCTATTTGCTGTTCGGTTTCCCATTTAAATTTGGTGCCTCTTTTCAACAATATTATTAGTTGAATTATATGTTCTGAGTAAATTTTTATAAATTTTGCATAAACATTTACAAACCCCAGAAATGCTTGCAAATCATTTATATTCCTTGAAATTTTAAAATTTTGTATCGATTTAATATTATCTTGTTCCGGTTTTAATCCATTTGCGGAAGCATATGTCTTAAAAAAAGAACTTAATTATGCACAAAATTTCCCTTAAAGGGAAGTCGGAGGACTCTGTTTTACCCATGGAGTATAGTTCATATAGTTTCATACTTTTCTCCTCGCATATTGAATGAAGTGTTTTGAAATTTAGTAGAGACTCTAAAAATGCACTACTGAATTAGTCTCAATAGACAAAATTGCGAAATACCGAAAAAAGTTAAAAAAAAGTTACTTACTGCGTCAGAGACTATTCATCACCACTTACTGGCCTTCGTAGTGAACTTCTAAACTGTCAGTGGCAAGGTGGCACCAAAATTAGATGCGTCTACCTTGGTTTCATACTTTTTGTAAAATGTACTGAATGTTCGACGGTCAAATTAAATTTTAATTATTCTTTTCAGTTGTCAGAATTAGGCTCAACAGAGTTTTTCTGTGAAAATAGCCTAATATATTTTAATTATAAATGCATATACAACTCCTAAGATTATTATGATGACTATTACGATGGATATTTACGAATTTTCTATATTGGACCATGACCCATATTATGTAGATTAATTGCTTTTTCGATGCTTTTTCGAGATCTATCAGCGCAGCTACAACATGTTTGTAGTTGTTAAGAGGTTTGCATGTGTCTGTCAGTAACTTATTTATTGTGTGATTCGTTGAGTGTTTGCGGCGGAAGCCGAATTGTTGATTTGGAATAATTTTATTTTTGTCGCAGAAATTGGAAATTGTTTTCTTATTACTGCTTGATATACTTTACTTATAGTGGGTCGTAAGCTTATAGGTCTGTAACTGGCAGATAGTGTTGGTTTCTTATCTTTTTTGAAAATCGGGATATGGCAATCCAGTGGTCGTTGAGGGCCTTGGCAGCGGTGGTAGCCTGCATGTTGCGCAGCGCGATCGCTGTGGGCCACCGAGTGAAACGGTCACTTATGGTGAGACAGTACAGCATACCCTTTTCCAGCGGCTTTTTAATGAGATCCACGTGGATGGAGAAAACCCAGTGTACGGCTTGCTGAAGATCCCCAGTGCTGCTCTGTTGTACCTGCTGACTTTAGACCGCTGGAATGGCTCGCAGTGCTGTGCCCAGGCGTGAGCGTCGTGGCAAATGCCGGGCCAGACAAACTTAAGTGCGGTGGCTTTGGCGGAGGCTCTAATGTCTGTATGTGCGAGGCCGTGGATGACGTCCAAGGCCTGGCGTCGCAAGATTGCGGGCAGGTAGGGCCTGACGATGCCGTTCTCTCTGAAGCACAGAATGTTTTGTCAGGTAGCTCGTCATTAGCGACCTGGGCTTCGACAATGGTCGCGGCGTCCAGCGTTGTGGGCATCCAGATGGTCTCGACTGCAGCTGCTTCACGGCTGATGAGGCTGGCGTCGAGGGGGAGTGACAAAGCGTCGACAAACGCTGCCTCCCCTGCTGAAATTGCCTGATAGGAATACATTGAAGTCAATGGAAAGTCTGTTGCATTTAATAGATTTAAATAAATTTAATTGACGCTGTGCTGAAGTCTTAATAGAAATGAATGGTATTTATAATTAACTTGAATTGCTTTTGAGATCAATGATAAATTTTTGCATTAAATTTAATTAATATGAATTAAATCGAATAACCAAATTATGTAATATTAATTTTAAATGCTTTTTGACAGTAAAATTTAATCAACTTCGATCGATTTCAACTACTCGAAAACTTATTCATTTTAATGTATTGAATTACAATTGGGTTTTAATTGATATTAATTAACTTCAATTAATCTACAGTTTTATGAATTTCAATAACCGATTTTCTGAAATAGATTAATGAATTTTAATTAACTTTAATTAACAAGACACATGAATTGATTTCTATGAGAATAAAAAACTCATGCAGATAATGAATTTGAATGAGATTTAATGAATCTCTAATTGAATGAATCTCAATAATCCAATTCCTTAAGAGCGTTAATCGATTTTAATTAACTTTAAAAGAGAACACATATGTATTGATTTTTATGGAAAGAAGAAATGCCTGCAGAATCAATTCTAATTAATTTTAATAAATTTGAATGAATTTGAATGAATTTGAATGAATTTCAGTAATAAAATTTCTATCTTGCGCTATTTGATTTCAATTAACTTTTATAGACCAATGTACATGGCAATTAATCATTTTAATAATTAACGCATTAACGTCGAAGAACGCAGATTTTGACATAGATCTTTGAGCTCCAAACTTTATAAGAAAAACCTAGTAAATATTTATCAGAAAACATATCCAACTATTTTTGACATACTCTTTCGATTTCCGAGGTCAAATTTGCATTTCAGATGCCCTGAAAAAAATATGGCGCATTCAAAGAAAGAAAAAGCGATAAAACGGAAATTTTTTGTAAGATTTTTTTTCGAGATGTAAGGTTATTGGGATTGAATTCCAAATGCGATCGATCGTGATCATGATAGTTAAAGTTGACAAGAAAATTTTTTTATCATACTTCAAATCACCATAACCTCTAAAAAATGGCCGAAATGACATAAAATTTTGTGCAATCCGGAGTTTTCATGTATATCTTATAACAAATCGAATATTCATGCGGTTTTCCCCATAAAAATATTATTTTACGTTACATTCAATATTAACGTATACACCTGGTCTATTTTTACATGTCTGGTTCAAAATGGCGGCCAATACGGAGGTCAATATGGACAAATTATAACTTTTTTCGCAATTTTCGTTTTGAAGGGTGCTGAATATGTTCGTCACCGTTGATTCTGAAGATGGTGACAGCTTTGAAAAATTCAAGATGACGAATCCAATATGGCGGATATAAAGAAAATCTTCGCGATTTTCAAATGCAAAAAAAAATATATATTATCTATATAAAATTTCTAATTGAAAATACTATTATAGTAATTTTTACGCGAGGTACCGTCTTATCGAGAAATAATTTTAGGTTAACTCGGTATCTATTGAATGTTTGATTTTTATATGATATATAGCAATATCTTCGTGATGCATATTAGTGATTAGTATTGGGAAAATTTAGATATAGTTCTATTTACATATATGTTTATTGCTTTCTCCTATTATACTCTTAGCATTACCCAGAGACAACGGCGTGGACGTGGTAGAAATATGCCTGTCTCAATCGGGGTGCTTTATTTTCGTGAGTCCCCTTGCCTCTCACTGAGAAACAAAATTTCCTAGTGTTTTGCCTTGAAACACGCATCATAAAATATCAAATCACATTCCATGCAAGAAATTCTTGTGCTTATGGGACAATTTGAACACTTATTCAATGTACTTACATAAGATTTTTCATGTGGTTTTAGTCGTCTTAATATAGATGCCTGTATGGGTCTAATAAAAACGACCCAAGTCCATTTTTTCAAATGAATGCTTGGGAGTACGTTATTGCAATGTCCGCCGTGAAGATGGACGCCTCCCATGAATTTGTTATAGAGATGAAAAGCTTGTGGAAAAGGCTCTTTGAGTTTAGAATGTGCCTTTGAACTATATCTTTTTGAAGGTAATAATGGAGTTACACCTGCCGCAGTTGAAACTATTGAAACTGGCTTTGAATACATTATGGTAATGTAATTGATGGCACTGTTTTTATCATACTTTACAACATAAGTACCTCTTGGAGCTTTCTTATCAAGTTTATTCTTTTCTTTGATATGGTTTTCTCTAACACTACCTGTACATTTCAAGCCTAGTTTCTGCAAATGTAGAAATAAATCTATATTCGTAAAATAGTTGTCAAAGTAAAGGTGAAATTCAGGGATTTTTAAAAAAAAAACCGATGTGAAAAATGGTTCTAATAAATTCAATACTACGCGGAAACCCAAAGAGCATTTTCCTAATTTATCTCCAATTTTTAAATTTTTCCCACAATATAAATCTAAATTCAGTACGCAGCCGTCAGAAGTACATAAACCCCAAAATTTCGAACCAAATCGT
Organism: Megastigmus dorsalis; assembly: GCA_900490025.1. NCBI lineage: Eukaryota > Metazoa > Arthropoda > Insecta > Hymenoptera > Megastigmidae > Megastigmus > Megastigmus dorsalis. The sequence goes on from UELU01099082.1 coordinate 5,998, forward strand.
ATTGGTTTTCCTCGAATAAACTGTTTCAAAGTTGTTTTTGCTTATGATTTCGCCATCATTTCATCTACTGAAAGAGCAGTTCTCCAGAAACCATATTTCAGAATGTTACCTTAAAATAATTTTAGCAATGCGCGAACACGCCATCCCTTATCATTAGGGTCCTGATCTTTAGATCTTGAATATTTCAAGTTTGACTTGATTTCTTCGAACTTATCTCTAGACATTGCAGAAGACACTACTTCACACGATAAAAATGGATCTGTTGACCAATAATCTCGTTGGGACTTCCTTTTATTGAACGAACTCACGATAACAATACCCAAAAAAGTATCCAGGTCCTGCAACTCTAAATTATAATTATTTTCACGACATGCATCAATGATGTATTGTTTCATTTCGGCAGAAAAAAATGTTTCGAATAATTTTACAGACTCGCTCTCTTGTATATTCTTTTACTCAGATTTCTTCAAAAAAACTTTGTCTTCAACCATATTTTCATTCACTTTCTCACCCTCATTCCAAATAAATACATGATCTTTTTCAAGTTTGTCTTGATTTCGGAGTAACTTTTTGAAGCTTTTTTATAAGAAACGGTGGAAATATTCACATTTTGATTGGAATCTTCATCAGAATTTGAACCATCAGAACCAGAATCATCAGGATTTGGTATCATGAAATTTTCATCAGAATCATCTTTTGATGAATATGCTTCATGTTCTACGTAAGATGAATTAGAAGATCTGGGTCGTTTTCGTGACATCTCTTCGAAAAAGGATTAGTTCGATTGACAAGGACCTTACAGCGGAAACGGTTATAATAAATGAGTAGACAATAAATTGTAATAATCAGCATTTATTTGCTACACGATATTTTTTGCTACACTCTTTATTCCTGACAACAATGTATATCAAGTGAACATACTCCGAGCACAGCCGAGTGGCTTCTGTGTGATGCTCGAGGCGACTACCCAAGATTACACTCGAAAGCCCCCCCCCCCCTACTCTACTTACTCTGAGATACCGCAATCTCCCCGGCTTATACAAATATAAAAATGCTCATATTAACAGCTATCGCTGCCTTACATATTATACTATTAATGTATAATTATTTTTATAAACAATGCCTTATGTTATTTCTTTTGACGTATTCGCTTAGATCGACGGAATACTTGTTGTGTAGGCTCTGCATCCTTTTCACGTAACTGCACTTCTTGATTCTCTTCCGAATAAACCGTCTGTGTATTATCGCTATACTCTCTTATTTGGTTACTGTGCCGTTTCCAAATAATGTCAGGTTCTATCTCAACCAAGTATGTAACACCAGCTGTTAGCTCTCGCACAATACGCGCTTTCGTCCAAGACGCTTTTTCTCCCCTACAATCTGTTACAACTACCACATCGCCGATATTAAATTTTACTTTTCTCGCGCCTTTGTGATTACGTATTTGTCTATTTTATGCGGCATATACAATGTCATCGGTTTCGCGTGGTCGCAAAAGTGAGAAGCGTGTTCGTGATTCGCGTCCTAGGAATAATTTGGCCGGTGTTTGATTTGTAGCGCAATGTGGGACTGTTCTATAATCTAATAAAAATTGTTTTATAGCATCGTATTAATTTAGTCCATCGTTTGCAATACATTTGACCTTCCGTTTAAAAGTATTGACCAAATTTTCTGCCGCCCCATTCGTGGCGGGATTGTGCGGTGGACTCGTGCTATCTCTAATTCCTAAACGCTTCACAAAATCGCTGAATTTATGTCCTACAAATGTTTGAAAATTATCCGTGATTAAATGAGATGGGTAGCCGTAGCGAGAAAACAGTTCTTTAAAGACTTGTATAGTTTCTGCTTCTGAAATATTTTGCATTATGGATGCTTCCGGCCATTTCGAATGGCTGTCTATTACGAGGAGAATCATTTTTGTTTTTATCGGGCCCAAAAAATCAGCGTGAATTCTGTGCCATGGCGTTGTTGGCCATGCCTATGGTGTTAGTGGAATCTTAGGAGGATTTTTTTTAGTTTTCAAGCAAATTAAACACGCTCGTGTCAGTTCTTCTAAGTCCTTATCCAGACTTGGCCACCATACAAATCCGCGAGCTAATGCCTTCATTTTACTGATGCGAAAATGACTGAAATGCAATTCTTTTAGAACAAATTTTTTTAATTTTCTGGTATCAATACTGTATGACCCCACAAAACTTAATTACTTTCAATGCCTAATGCATCCCGTTTTCTCCAAAATGTCTTTAATTCGTTATTTTCTGGTTCTTTTTCCGGCCACCCATCTTTATAATACGCGATAACTTTACATAAAACTCTATCCTCACGTGTATATTTTTGTACTTTCTTCCAATCCAAACTGGCAAAATCATAAGATTTGATTGAATTTATGAATACTTCTGGAATTTCCTCTAAAATCGGACTATTATTTATTGTTTCCGTACACGTCATAGGCATTCGGCTTAGCCAATCCGCGTAATTGTCTTGACCCTTAATATGTTTTATTTTATATCTATATGCAGACAAGAATGCAAACCAACGTTGCAAGCGGGCTGCTGCTATGGTTGGAATAGGTTTATTTACATCCAATATCCTACTCAATGCTGCAATATCCGTTTGTAACGTAAATTCGTGACCGAACAAAAATTCATAAAACGTTTCAATACCGAAAATTATTGCTAAACCCTCGCGGTCTAGTTGTGAATAGTTGCGTTCTTTTGAATTCAATGTACGACTTGCATATTGTATTGGGCGATCAATACCGCTTTCGTCTTTATGCACCAATACCGCTAAAACCCCGTAAGGAGACGAATTGCATGTAAGAGTTATTTCTTTCGCAGGATCGAAATGAACCAACAGCTGATTTGACGTTAACGATTCTTTGATGCTTTTAAATGTTTGTTCGCATTTGTTTGTCCATTCAAATCCGTTACGTTTTTCTAAACACTCGTACAAGGGTTTTAAAGTAGTCGCTAGATCAGGCAGAACTTTACTATAATCATTTATCAAACCTAGAAAACTACGAAGCTGTGATACATCCGCCGGTCGGAGGATTTTCTTTTTTTGTCCATTTTGTCTGTAATCGGGTGAATGCCGTATTTGTCAATTCTGTACCCTAGATAATTTATTTCATTCTGGAAGAATTGGCATTTGTTTCTGTTTACTTTCAACCCGGCGTCATCTAACCTTCTAAACACCTTATACAAACGCTCGAAATGCAATTCTTCATTAGGCGCGGTGATTAAAATATCATCCAGAAAGACTGCAACGCCTGGTACCCCCGTTAATAATGTTATTATTTTACGTTGAAATGACCCTGGTCCTGTCGCTATTCCATACAACATTCTTACACATTTGAATAACCCTATGTGAGTAACGATTACAAAATATTTCTGAGATTCTGGGTCAATCGGTATTTGTAAAAAAGCTTCCACAAAATCAATCACAGTAAATCTTTCGCCGCCTGCTAAAATTGCAAAAATGTAATCTATGCTTGTCAAGGGAAAATGATGTATTATTATGAAAGGGTTTAATGTGATTTTAAAATTACCAGCTATTCTAATCGATCGATCCTTTTTCAACAACACAATTATGGTTGTCCCCACTCACTATACTCTATCGGTTCAATTATTGAATTATCTTTTAGGCGATTTAACTCAGCTTCTACTTTCGCTTTCAAGGAAAAGGGTACTTTGTGATGTTGTACAAATATTGGTTTTGTGTTAGGTTTTAACTCCAGTCTTATCCTTTATTAAACAACCCGAATTCCGGTTCAAAAACTCTTTTGAATTTTAATTGTAAAATTTCCAATCTCTTGTATATATTTTTGTTCAGATAATGTACTTTTTGTTTTGAAACGGTTTGCTTTAAATTCAGAGGCCACATTCCAAGAGTTTTTAACCACGCATGCCCCATAAGTGTGTGACGAAACGAATCCGATTAGGCGGCGTTCGGGTGAGCTAGCTCTAGTGGACTAGCCCACTCGATCTCCAACGTGAGATAGGTGGTTTCGCCTCTCTCACCTTTTGTAAAAAGGCTTGGTGGTTTCGCCATCCTTTACCGAGACTGCAAGGAGTTGACCTACAGTCTCCCGACCCAAGCTGGCGTCGGTAAGTCTACCTGAAACTGCCGTACCGTACCGTAACCTATCCGTGGATACCAACACCTGAAGGCATTTCGCTAATACAACAGCCAGCTAGAGGTGTCTCCGGTCACACACTTGTAAATAGAAGCGTTAAATGCATTTCGTATCTAAATCACTTTAGCTTTAAGTAGACTTTACGATCGCGCCTACAATTAGCCTTTAAGTTCATTTTCTATAATTAGTGGTTAAGTTTATTCACTAAGATTTATCTCTATCTAAGCCGCAAATATGTGACAGACGGTTCTCCGGATATTCTCTGTTATAGTATACCGGCGACCGAACTCTGTGAAGCCATACTCGAGAGACCCGATCCGAGCACCGAGCTCGACCATTGTAAATAAGTTTCATTGTTATTATTATTTAATAAACATTTATATTATTTTCTACATATTAAATTCTGAGTCTAAGAGTATTCTTTCGAGAACCTACATCATCCTCCGGGAAAAGTTAACTGTAGTCCGAGTATAACACGGCTGTGGGAGTTGACCCGCGCATGGAGTACGCTGC
>UELU01099088.1:0-15172 GCA_900490025.1 Megastigmus dorsalis
AAGTAGCACTGTGCGCTAGTAAAGCGAGTAAGCATTGCGCTTCTCGCCAAACCTAGCGTACAGAAGTACGAACAATAATTCCTTCACGGCTCATTGCGTGGTCGTGAAGGGACTTATTTAGTGTAAAATAATTGTTTCCGTCCTTGCATCCTCTCTCTCTGTAAGTCGAGAAAGCAGTGCGCTTTCTCGACAAACCAGATACCCGTAACTGGGTTTCTCACGAATAAGATGGAAAAGTAATACACTTTTTCATCGAACCTCGTGAGAAGAGAGCAGGCTAACTTCTGTTTACTGTCCATTGCGCGACAGTAAATCGAAAGCCGCTGTAATATTTACCTTTTATTAGTATAAGCGAATTAGAGTGTTCTCGTGACAAATAGAGAGAGCATTGCGCTCTCTCTACGAACTCACTACCCCTCACAGGGTGCTCTCCAGTTGGGTGGCGCGACAGTGTGAATTTTTTCGATGACAATTACAGGCGCCAGCCATCCAAGTGGATCGAACAGACGGGCTATTTCCGAGAGCATCGCTCTCTTGGTCACTGCGGCGGAGTTATATCGCAGAGTGACTCTGTAGCAGAAGTCGGATGCCGGGTTCCACTGTAGTCCTAGTGTGGATACGACGTCATCCCCGTTGAGACTCTTGAGCTCGTTGGTGGCGTGTTGTAGATTATGGAGTAAGCCAGAGTGATTCGCCGACCATTTATCCAGCTCCATGCCAGCCGTCTTTAGAAGCGCTATGAGTTGGTCTCGAACATAAAGAGCATCCTTGAGAGTGTTCGCTCCTGATAGTATGTCGTCCACATAGGTATAAGATTGTAGTATCCCTGCAGCTTGAGGGAATCTCTGCTGCTCATACTGAGAGAGTTGTAGCATTGTGCGATTTGCTTGAAACGGAGCGCAGGCCGTTCCGTAGCCTACGGTGCGTATACGGAGAACTTGAAGAGCTTCCTGCGGCGAGTCTCTCCACACGATGCGAAGCCAATCCCTATCTCGCTCATCCAGCAGAAATTGCCGGAAGATCTTCACGATGTCGGCAGTGAATGCAAAAGGATGTAGTCTCCAGTGGGTGATGACACTTGTGATATCTGCCTGTAACGTCTGGCCAACATGAAGGCAATCGTTGAGAGATGTTTTATTGCTTGTAGGCTGTGACGCATTGAACACGACTCTTATCTTGCCCGAACCATCCGACTTGAGCACGGCATGGTAAGGAGTGTAGTAAGTGGCTGGGGCGTGCAACTCGCAGGCTAGTACCTTTTCAGCGTGGTGAAGGTCCTGCAGCTCCTTGAGGAACTGTATGTAAGGCTGCTTCAAAGCTGGCTCCTTCTCCTTCAAAGCACTCCTGCTCCTCGACAGATAAACTTGGCCTGGTAGTGATCTCCTCCATCTCCCAGAACCTCTTCACCAGATCACTCGTGGTAGAAGTGATGGTGTGTTGGACTCGCATGGTCTGCGTAGGGTTGACAGGCTCCTCGGAGATAGCTGGCCCTGTCAATATCCAGCCCAGAACGGTTTGTTGGGCGATAGGCTGGCCAACGGATCCCTTCCGTAGGCCGGACAGCAGTAGGATGGGGTAGACATCTGCTCCCAATAGGCAGTCTATTCTGGATGGCTCGTAGTAGGCTGGATCCGCCAATTCCAGGCCTTTTAGATGCGTCCAGCTTCCTGCGCAGCACTTTTCCTTGTGCAGGACTGAAGTGAGGTTCCCAAGAATCAATGCTGAAAAGCTCAATTGAAAATTAGCGCTCTGAGTGGACCTAAGAATAACCTCAGTGACAGATTTTGAGGTTCTGGCGATAGATCCCCCCACCCCACTAACGGAAATTGCAGATTTCCTCTTATTTAGAGAGAGAATTTGTGCAACCTTGATGCTTCGAGCTCATGCAGTTGTAGCATAACCTGGAAGACTCGACGTGCTCTCTTCTTTTGGATCCATCCAGCTGCAGAAAGGATGGGCAGTATCCAAGGAAATGGCCTCCACGGCACAAGCTGCATCCACCTCGAGACTGGAGACTCTTGGAAGCTGTAGAATCCGTGTTAGAGGAACTAAAGAAAGCAGAGACAGACTTATTAGTCCTTGGAAGCTTCTTATTCAGCTGAGATTTAGGCTGCGAGGCAACTGCAGACAGCGAAATGGTGTGAGGTCTTGCGGTTTCAAGTGAACAACCTGGATTCTCGAGGAAGTCCACCATCTGCTGGTACGAAGGGAAGCCCTCAGTTCCCTCAAGAGACTTCTCCCAGTCCTCCCTGGTAGAAGGGTCCAAACGAGAGGAGAGTATCTTCACAAACCAGTCACCCCACTGGTCCACTGGCCTGCCAATAAAACGAAGTGCTCGGACTCCTTCCTCCACCTCATCTAGGAGGCGAGTTATTTCGCTGGCTGACTTCTGGGAGGCAGGTGAGAGACTCAGCATCTTTTGACATCCTTGCTGACTGCCTCACTCGACTGTTGTCGTATCGCTTGGCTAGGTTGGTCCATGCCACTGTGAAGTTTGCAGTGGTCACCTCGAGATTTGCCAGTCGTTTGGCAGCTGGACCTTCTAAGCAGGAGAGAAGATACTGCAACTTGAGGACTGGCGATATAGAGGCCACATCCTTCACCATGGAGCAGAAGCGCTCCTTGAAGGTGTCCCACTCGAGTTGTTTGCCGCTGAAGTGTGGAAGAACTAGCTTGGGAAGTCGAGAGAGGGCTGAAGAGCCACCATCAGCAGGCCTTGGTTCAGCAATGACAAGTCGAGGGCCCAGCACATTTATCCTTCTCTCCAATTCAGCCTTGGTGAGGATGTATGACTCTTCGTACTCACTGAATAGATCCGCAGTGAAGTACGGTGCCTCCTTCATCCCTTCAGCATTGGAGTCCAGGTCCGAGTGCCTGTTTGAGACTTTTTGCCAGTAGGCTTCCAGCAACGTAAGCCTCTGCCGGAGCACCTCCGCTGTTCTCAGCTGCTGTCTTGTCCGTGTTGCTGAGGAAGTTGATTATCAGCTGGCCCTCCGACAACTGCTTCAACAGTCGCTTGTCCGTCATCTTGAAATACCTACAAAAGCAGCAAAACGAAGTAACCCAAGCAACTAGTAGAAACCTCTGGTAGCGAGGCTTTGTCGAGTGACAGCAGCAGTCCAATGATGATCGTTACAGTTTATTATATATACTAAAGCTAATACTATCTACAATAAGCAAGTAATTCTACTAAAAGCAATAATAAAGTGCAAGCAGTCTAATATCAAATCCTGTAGATAACCTCTGACAGCGAAGCTTTGTTGTGTGGCAGCAATAGGGCCACTTAAGAACTAAATACTTAGAGGAGATGCTACTTTCACCAGAGAAGTAAATAACTGCTAAATGCTGAAAGCAGCTTAGATACTTAAGCTAAAATCTACTAAAGGCTACAAGCTACTAAAATTTGGAGGTTAGCCTTGCTCAGGAACCCATGCAGCGTGGTCCAAAATTGAGGTTAGGTTGACCCCTTGGAGAGTAGCGTGTCTTGGAGGCGCAGTGAAGCAAAAGCAGCTATTACATGGAAGATACTTAGCTGCGCCGTTTCCCGGGTGATCTACTGCAGCAGTCAGAGCACCACCTCACACGTACTGCGCACCGAAAGCTTCAAAGGTTGGCTGGTTTTCTGCGAGAAATCGTCCACGCGGCGTTGCACTGCTCGTACTGAAGGACTTGTCGCGCCACCGTGCACACGTATCAGCGCCTCTCGCGGAGCTTCTGGAACTCGAGCGCTGCCTCGGAGGTAAGACAGCGAGCGCGCGTCGATAAGGCAGCGCTGCTTGCTTACCACGTGCAGAATTGAGGTTAGAGTAACCTCGAAATCAGCCTTGATTTATTATTATGATTTTAGGTTTCACTTATGCGATTTTCCACTTTAATTACAGTCTAATTACTGTGGAGAATCATTTGTCCACTCACGACACTGCACACCCGGAATGTTTCGGTTATTTAAAGGTGCCAAGTGTCCTTCAACAAAAACGTGTCCGTTTCGGGTTGCACTTTTCCACTCTTCCACTCTCACTTTAGAGTTCAAAACTCATCTTTCTCGCGCACAAATCCGGCTCGAAGGACCAAATGTTGCGTGCATTGCCCTTTCCTGCTCGGTGGAGACGAGTGGAGGAAACTCTCGGGAAATCGCGTCCGCTACTCCGTGCAGAGGAGTTATATTAGCCGCGTGCGCGAGGATTAGGTGATTTGATATAAATGAAGCTTGCACTGCATATAAATTTTAACTGAATTTATTGCAGTAGCAATTAAAAATAAACTTACATAAAACTGGATATTAGTTGAAAATAAAGTGAGACCGCGTGGCGTCGCGGTAGAATATCGAGCGTAGTCTCGCGTAGGTGCTCTGCAGTAGGCCGCGGCTAGAGCGGAAGAGAGCAAGCTCGAGGCGCGAGAATCCTTTTTCTTGCGTCGCGAGGCTCGCGAGCCGATAGGCGAGGCGACCTCTGATCCGAGCGGCGCTCGTTTTGAATAAGCGGCCGCGACAGTTTATGTATTAGGGTTTTCACGATATATGCCTACTTCTATCATGCCATTTATTTGTCATTGATTATGTAATAAATTTTTTACTGTTATGCTACTCACATATTATTCCCAAATAATTTTTTTATTTTTTCATATCTACTTTTGTATTTTCTTTCATTTCCATAAGTAAAATTTTGTCGTATACTTCAGTTTCGATGTAATTCAATAGAGTTTCTACAGAATTTATAAAATAACTTTTAGAGAGCATAGTAATTTTGTAACTTATTTTTATATTCGATTTGTAATATTGACTATGAGCAAGAGAAAAAGTAATGATATGTTGGTAACTCCTGTTACGTCTAGGGAGTGTAACGAAGAGAATAAATGAACTTGAGTTGCACACAGCTAAATGACTCGTCAGTGACGGAAAATTGACTTTGAAAATAAGAATTTCCCCAGTTTGCGTCGAGTGCACGGATGGGCGGCAATAACTTAATAGGCGTAGATGTGTACGAGGTTTAATTGAAAATGATAATGCGCAGGTCGCGTAGCTTACTTTGATTTGATCGTAGGAAGTGGAGTGAAAGTAACGTCTCCAGGTATATTCCCAATGCCGCTGTAGACCCTTCTTCTGTTGTGTGGGTGTGGCTTGCAGAGAGCGAAGCGCACGTATGATTGATTAATATAAATTGATGATCAGTAAATGATTTGAATGTTTCTAGTAAAATTACTATGTTTTTATATTTGCAAATAACTACAATTACTACTTCATTCACTACTTCAAAATTGGTTACAATAATTGAATACAATCAGTTAGTTTCAATGATTCGCGCTCGATACAGAGTCAAAGTTTTTGTAAAATATCTAACCGCGTGTTACAATTTCTTAGAACAAGTAGCCCGGAGACGACGTGTTACTTCCAAAAAACGGAAATCGAGAAGAAAGCTCCTAGTTACGTCTCTGCTTTAATAGTTCTCCAGGTCGGATACATTGAGGGAGGTAATATAAATGTGGAACTTCGGGGAAAGGGAAGGGTGAATTTAAATAGAGGATCCGAGTATGTGAAGGCACAAAGGTGCGTTTGAATTTCGGCCTCTTGATTAGTCATTCTAACGTTCTGACCATATATAGCTATTAGTCTTCTTGTGTTGGCTGGAAATGCAAATGATATCCGGTGTCGACGTATTTTCCTCTGCACTCGAACTGGCGTACATTATTAGTCGTACATCGCTGGGCTATAAATTTTAAACTTGATACTTGCGCCGGCGGATCAAAGAAGTATGCCTGTCTTTGTCCTGGCTGAAGCTGTAGGTGAGCACAAGTTGTTTACGGAGTTACCCTGTGATGAGGTAGAGTGTATGGCAGTTGGTACGGCAGTCACCTTCCTTGCCAGCTGTTGGTACCTCAAGTGAGATGAGGGAGGTGACCTTGCGTCTTTCAGTTAGTTCCGCAAGACGCGACAACTCCCCTCTTGACGGGTTTCAAGCACAGGGTGCTGAAGTGGATGTTGTGCTATAATGTTTATTGTTTGTTGTTTTTTTTTTGTTTGTTGTTTTTAGGCGCCACCGCTACACGGTAGTGCCTTATATTTTCAAACTATTGTCAAACTATTTTTGTGAACGAATTTTCTCCATGAACTTTTGACGAAACGGGCTGAAAATTTAGGGATTAACTTATTATATTGTAGAATAGAAACGTTCCTACTTTGGGCTATATCCATCGAAAGGCTTCGAAATGACACGCCATTTAAGAATTGCAAAAAACGGTTTTTTAACTATAACTTGAAAAAAAAAATTTTTGTAGACTATAAATAGACGAAGGGCAAGAAAAAAAATAATACATCCTTTTTCTATTGAACAGTTTTCTCTAAAATTAATTCCTTTCAAAATAACAGTAGAAAAACGTTTTAAATTGCTTAAATTAGCTAAAAACTGCCTCTTTTTGGTCTTTAACAATAAAACTATTAATTTGTCACAAAAGTGTTACATGCGAAAGTTGGAGAGCATAAAAAAACATAACTTTTTTCTCCTATAAACTTTTTTTAATAGCAGATCCTTTCATGTTAACAATGGAAAAACGATTTAAAATGCTTTAAATTAGCTCAAAATGACCTTTTTTGGCCTTTAATAATAAAATTATTAATTTGTCACAAAAGTGTTACATGCAAAAGTTGTAGAGCACAAAAAAACAAAACTTTTCTCTATTAAACATTTTTTTCTAGGAGTGGTTCTTTTCAAAATAACAGTGTAAAAACGATTAAAACGCTAATCTAAGTATGAAAACAGTCATGTTTGGAGATAAACTTGACTAGATTTGAAATGTAGTCCATCCTTAAGATACAGCATCCTTAAATATTAGGAAGGAAGCAGCAGGATGATGAAAAGGTGGTTGCACTTCAAGTACTAATTCATAGAACAATCAGGTGATGCTATTCAGTAGCACCATCGCTTGAAAAATTGGTCTATAGGTACTTGAATGCAGCAGCTATACAGCAAAAAAACATAAATAATTATTAGAATTTTGTCCCACCAGATGCTTAAGGTCATTTATTTCTAATCCAACATTAGTGATGAGTTAAATTATTAGTTAAAGTATTAGTTAAAATAATTAGTTAAATTATTAGTTAAAAAATCTGTCAATTGAACAAAAATAATACATTCTTTATTTACAGACATAATTAATCATGCTACATTAAATTTTTATATAATTAAGACTATTTACATGTTTCATATATTATGTACAACGAATTTTGTTAAACTGATATTTAAAAAATTAACTTTTATACACACAATTAATCATGTTACACTAAATTTATTTTTATATAAATGACTATTTTCATATTATATAATTATATAATATAAGATGTTATTTAAAAATATCTTAGAATAATTGGTTTAGAATATTTATATTATTTATTCTAAACTTAAGTGAAAATATTAAAACAAAACCGATAATCTAGTCAGTTGAAACATTAACTGGGCACAATATTATAGTTTTATAAGAATCTCAACGCGAAAGCAAAGTAATAACCTCACAGAAAGATTGTCTGATGAAAATGTCATACCTTGGTTAGATGTAAATATTGATACATTCAATGTAGAGCCATCTGTAATTAATACTTCACAGGAACTTAATACTGTGTTAAATAATATTGAAAAAGAAAATGTATACTATATGAAGACATTCCTATACTTGATATAACGCTTCTTCCATTCCAAAATATAACAGGTATGAAAATATCTTTTAATATTAATTATTTATATTAAAATATAAAATAAACTAAAACGTTTTCTATTTCAGACAAGAATTCTATAACAGTAGCTGGAAATAATATTACTTATCTACAGCACTGGAGAGCACTAGAAATGCTGAAGCAAATAATAAAGAAAATGATCAAATGATAATTAATAAAGATGGTATTTTTTAACATTTAAAATAACTCGAGATTATAAAATTATATGATTCTTATCAGAATCGATTTTAACTTTCAGTTAGTAGCATATGCTCTATCTCAAAGTTTTGCGAATGCTTTTACTTTACCAAAAAAATATTTACCGAAAAAGAAAAGGAACAAGCTTCATGTTAAGAACAAAGGGAACTCAGGTTAAGGGCCTAAGGAAGTAAATGAATCTCAAATCACAGACTCTATATTTTAAATCAATGATCTTTAATTAAGTTCAGGAACCATCTAAACAGTTAGATTTACAGAATACTCCAGCACTAGTTATTAGTCGACGTTAGACACAAAATGTCCCGCGCTACCGGGCTACTCGGCTCGTTCGCCCACGACCGTTGCGCCCTACCTGTGCTTACAGCGACCTCTCGCCTCGCTCCTATCTGAGCAGTCTCGACACTAATAATCGGCCATCCTACGTCTAGCTTGGCCCTCCAAGCTACATTATAGTCATTGTTAATTTTTATAGAAAAGAAAGCTTTGAAAGAGAAAATAGAAAGAAATTTTATAACTTTATAAAAAAATGAACTTAAAATTACAAAGTGACATACTTTTGTTATAATTAAACTGATATAAATAATGAAATGAGAGAACTATATAAAATCTTTTAAATGTTGTGGCCGACATTCGTCCCACGAACTGGCGTATACTAGCATATCGTCAAAGTAGTTTAAGGCCAATTTATTCCCGTCATGTCCGAATACGCGTTTCATCAGTTTCGCAAAGTAGAAAGGCGGGTTCATAAGCCCAAACATGGCTCTCTCGAATTGGCCTGTCTCATCTGGCGTTATGAAAACTGTCTTTTCTTTAGCGCGCTCGATTAATGGAATCTGAAGATACCCATGAGCGAGATTTAATACTGCAAAGACGGTTGCTCCGTACAAATTTTCTAGCCCATCGTCAACGTTTTGAAGCGGAAAGTTCATGCGTACGCTGTTCTTATTAAGACGACGATAGTCTACAACGAGTCGCGGTTTGTCATCCTCTCTCTCGACTAAAATACATGGACTCGCGTACGGCGAATCAGTTTCCGTCACTAAACCAGCTTTTTTCCATTCACCGACTATTGTACGCATCTTATCTCGTTGTGACGCACTAGCTTTATAAGGTTTAGAAAATATTGGCTCGCAACCCGGTTTCTCTAGAATGTCCATTTCGATTAATGAGGTACAACCCAATTCGTTGTCGTTTTTAGCCAAACAGCTGCGATATTTGTTCATGAGGTCTACAAGTACGCTCTTTTCTTCTTTGTTAACGCAGGGTCCTACGATTATAGCATTCTCAGAAATGAGTTCCGTTCTCGGAGGTAATTCAGGTATATTTTCCGATATCGAAAGGATGAGATTCTCTAGGGGTTTGTTCTTTGTTAATGTAACTTTACGATAGCTATTATTGTTAATCGGTAATACTAATGTTTGAGTTCCTACTTTAACCTGTACAAAATTGACGGTGGCGCGAGGTAACTCTACATCTAGCAAAGGTTTCACGCTGTCGCACTTATTATCGTCTGTGATTGGACTTACACCAAAAGTGAAGTTTCTTCCAATAATTATGTCGTACGGCTGAACGTCGTCAGGGAATACTCTGAAGTTAACTCTGGCCTCGATGCAGCCATCAATCTGTGATTTTCCACTTATTATTCCACTACAGTGTACTTCATTTCCCGACTTTCCGAATCCTACGAGTATACTAGGCGTACGAATAAATTTGAAACCATTTTCTAAAACTAATGATGCCCTCATGATACAATCAGAACTCCCCGAATCGACTAAAGCCTTCAAGTTATCTACGTTATCAATTTTAACGCGCTTACAATATTTTGTTACGGAATTTTCGGCTTCAGGTTTCAAAAATTTTACTTCCGCGTTTGACAACTTCTGTTTTGGTTTAACACAATCCTTAGAAATATGACCGATTTCATTACAATTAAAACATTTTAATTCTCGACGCTTTGTACAATTTTTTGCTATATGCCCTCTTGAATGACAACGGTATCATTCGACGCTCGCAGATGGGCGTTTGTTCGCTTCGATGTTGTTGTTACGCGGCTCGCTGTTACGTTGCGACGATGTGTTGCCACGTTCTCCATCGCTGTTTCGGAGGGTACCGCCGATCTTATGGGCCGAGGTTCCTGCCTCAGACGATAAGTTGCTGCGTTCGCCCATCGATGTACTCGTTGTCTTGGCGTTGATACGTTGCTTCCTGGCGGCTTCTAAGCTTACAAGTTCGTGGATGTTGCGCAGCAAATCATCAAATCGAAGTGTGTCCTGCTCATGATAGCAGTGCTTATCTCTCTTGACCATAAGCCCACTGCTATTTGATTTTTTGAGTCCGAAGTCCAGTGCCTTACAGAGACGTAGTTTGTCGAAGAAGTATTCCGTAGAGTTCTCGCCCGGTCCCTGAGCTCGTCGCTGCATATCCTGGAATCTCTCGGTGAAGGTTTTCTTGACCATGAACGTGTTTGCGAAGGCCTATCGAAAATTTCACCACTCAGTAATGGTATCGATATTGGCGAGATACCAATTTTTCGCCGCCTTCTTCAAACGACTACGCGCTGTCTCGAAGGCTACTGCGTCCGTCCAATGATGTAAGTTTGCTGTCGACTCTAACTGCTTCAACCATGCTCGTGCATTTGTTGCGCCCGTTAGGCCATCAAATTCCGCGATGTTGTGTGACAAATCAGGTAAAATGTTGTAGTGGAACGTACCTTGCTCTTGGTTCTGACTATCTTTATTTATCGATTCGGCCTGTTGTGACATCATTTTCGACATTGCAGCTAATAGTTGCGTCATGCTGTCTTGCCCATCCGTATTCTGTTGCCGATACATCCCTGGCGATGCGTTGTTTACTACATTATTTAGTGGTTGGTTCCTGTTACCGTTTCCAAATGGGGACGCCAGTTGTTCTCCGAATAATATCGGAGCAGCATGTTGAGCAGTGAACGCGTTGGTTTCATCTTTTTGATTCTCGTGCATGTTTATCAGAGTCTTTGCGGCATCCACTTCGCTCATTCTTTTCTGAACACACCTCTGGCGGACGGAAGATCGAACATCTTTATTGCGTCGATAATTAAGCGAATCCCGCGGTCGGTAATACGAACAGTAATACCGCGCTTTCTCTCGTCGTTCACCCCGCCGCTTTGCGAAATTAGGTTTGAATTCGACAATAGGAGTCCCGCGTTTAGATTTATTACTGAGGATGAACTTATACCGCATTATTCATTATTTCAACATTTTGCCTTTACTATTATTACACTTGTTCCCTTCTAACGTTGTTCTGCACCAGAGTAATTATGAACGCGCGAGGTTAATTTTTTTTTGTTACATGCCGCCATTTTGAATTCTCCCTCCTTTGTTCGTTGCAACTGTTCTCGAGTCCAGATTTCCGGTTTTGCACTAAACGCAAGTCGATACCAATTATCACTATGTAACAAAATGTTTATATCTCTTACGTGATCACAAACACGTTTATTTGGCACTGCACTATTATTAAACTGCAGTTTGCGTTTCCTCGGTATCCCACTTCTGAATTGTTAAGAACAAAGGGAACTCAGGTTAAGGGCCTAAGGAAGTAAATGAATCTCAAATCACAGACTCTATATTTTAAATCAATGATCTTTAATTAAGTTCAGGAACCATCTAAACAGTTAGATTTACAGAATACTCCAGCACTAGTTATTAGTCGACGTTAGACACAAAATGTCCCGCGCTACCGGGCTACTCGGCTCGTTCGCCCACGACCGTTGTCGCTCACGTCTTCCCGACGCCTGCCCCTCTCGCGCGCCCTTCCTGTGCTTACAGCGACCTCTCGCCTCGCTCCTATCTGAGCAGTCTCGACTCTAACATTCAAAATAAACCAAAGC
The DNA here is from genome assembly GCA_900490025.1 of Megastigmus dorsalis. Lineage (NCBI taxonomy): Eukaryota > Metazoa > Arthropoda > Insecta > Hymenoptera > Megastigmidae > Megastigmus > Megastigmus dorsalis. Next base: position 11,784 of record UELU01099088.1, read on the forward strand.
CATCTTCGGTTGGAACATCAGATGCATGGTTAAAATTGAATCTTGAAAAACAAGAAGAACAAAACAAAAAATTAGAAAAGGCTGAATACAAGAAAAGGTTACAAGATCAGAAGAAACTATTGGCTGATGAAAAAAAGAAGTTGGATGAACGGATGAGAGAAATTCAAACACAAATTAAAGATGTGACTCCTAAAAAAATTAAAAAAGAAAAATAATAGTGGTTTACAACATTATATTTTAAAATATTATATTATTTACAAAGTATTATGTTCCAGTATTACTTAATTTATTGATCGTTTAAGGGGACTTTTACTTTCTAAATTGGAAAAAAAATAGACAACTTTTAAATATTAAAAAAGAAAAACTATTCTATTCATAATTATAATTTTTTCATACATTGTTAACAATGTTTTAAGGTGTACAAAAAAATTATTGTTTGGCACTTTTAATTACTTTTTACCACTGCAGAGGTTTACCAGTGCAGAGGACGTCTTCTAAAAGATGCATTTTAATTTGCGGGACACTTTTCTGCCTTCCTGTAACAAATTTATTTAATATTGCAACGCGATTCAATTCCTGAGACTTGAAACTAAACAATAAACCTTTAAAAAGCTAATTTTTTTATATTTCTATGGCCTTTGCATGCGATTTTATAAAAAGTTCGAAAAAACGCCTGTTTTGGGGATGAATTTACCCCTGTACTAAAAAGGTAGGGTGGTTTTTTTAACTTTTTAGAGATTTATTTACTAGTTGTTTGTATAAAGTATCAAAAAAATTTTGGTTTACTGAGATTGGCTTAGTAGATTTTGAGAAAAACGTCTCCCAGAATTGAAAAACGTAATTTCGAGAAAAACGCGTATAAAGTTTTTTTACTATAATTCTGTCTTACGTAGGTACCATTATAAATACAGCTGTAGCTTTCTTTCTATTTCGAATTTTTTAATAAAATTTTAGGGCAGTATTTCTATGATACTAAGGAACATTTTTACGTAAAAAAAAATCGATTTTTTGAAAAATTAGAAAGTAAAAGTCCCCTTAAATTATAAGTAAATTTAACAATAATTAATTTTTATTTTATTTTTTTGTGTTCCACTACTGCGGCTCCTCAAATGGAACAACTCGGACATAGTGCTTATAAGTCATTCCATGACAGGGACATACAGGCAATGTTCATTTATATGCATTGTTTTTATTCTAGACGTTCTTTTTTAATTTTTTAAATTGCATTATACAGAGAAAAGTTAATTCTTTTATTATATTAAAAAAAATAATAATAAAATATGATTTTTTCCTCTATTTATTCAATAAGTAAGTCGATTGCTTTACGAATTCGTACCACGACTAGGACTTCTACCTTAGCGAAGTTACAGATATTATAAATTTATAGGTGGTTTTATATATGTTTACGAAAACAAGAACAAGCGAGCGTCTTTGAAATGTACATAAAAAGCGTCTTTGAAATGTAAATAAAAGTTCGTGGCGAATCATAAAGTAATTTGTAATCTAAATAAGTATGTCAAAAAATGGAATATGAGGTTTAATCAGATAATTCTAGAAAATAAGAGTTCTCCGCGCTCTATTAAATAGAAATACATATAATATTAAATTCTAAATTTATTTCACTTTTTTAAATCATTTTTCTCCGTGTAGTATTAAAAACAAATGAAATTAATACGACTAGAACTGATAAATACTTATAAAATATTTTCATGCAGATTTGGTAAAAATCTTATATAGTCCGATAAAATCAATCGACTTACAGCGATCTTTCCAAAATAAAATCAGATAAAAACAGATTGAATCAACGAACTTTCCCCGATAAATCCCCTATAAAATCATTCAAAAGTTTTATACTCAAAAAATATATATAAGAACTGAAATAAAATTACGTCCAGAATTTTAAAGGTTTACTATAGAAAAGTATTAAATTCAAATGCAATTAATAAGGTTATAACCGACAAATACTTATTAAATAGTTTCATACACGATTACTGAAAATGTTATATATAGATCGATAGCATACGATAAATCATTATCACAATTTTCCGTTTAGAATTATGCTCCGATAAATTCTGATACAATGTTAAATTTATCCGAATTAAATTTATTACTTGATAAAAACTGATTAAATCTGTATAGCGCATTACTGATAGTTTATTATAAATTGGTTATGTGCTATCTTATTTTATCAGGAATTGCGGGTGCAGATCTCTATGTAACCACCTATAAGTGATTAAATTTATAGGTTTTTATCGGTTCTGTTCAAAACTCGGATATAACTATGTTATTTGATAGTCGCAATCTAAAAAATAATGTTAACTTTACCAGCATATTCAGGATAGCTAGGTTCTGAATGGAGAATCCGAAAAAACCAATAGTCATGTCACTGTACTTGGATACGAATCAGTTTATCATGTCCAGATATTGTACGTATTCGATTGGTTTTCTCAAATATGCTTAGGTATTTTGTCATAGACGGTCTCATAGCGCCGTAATTATTTATGCTCTATTGTACCAAGTATACAGGCCCTGTATTACACAGTAGTTGCATTCTATAAAATATATCTAATTTTATCAATAATTATGAAAGCCAGTAAGAAGATCGAGAAGCGATGAGCTAGATCACACTGACTGCAATATCGCCGTAATTGGTTGGAATTCAATTCGTCTCTTACACTCGCGATACTTCTACTTGGTTCCTCCAAATATCTTTACATATTTCACTTAAAATGCACTGGTGCCCATTTCATAACATGAATTATATAACTATTTTGTTTGATAGTCAGAATCTAAATAATAATGTTAACTTAACCAGTATATTCAGAATAGCTAGGTTCTGACTCAAGAACCCGAAAGAACCGATAGTCTATTAAGTTATTAAGTCCAGATACGATATATACCGCGTGACACACTTGGCACGCACCACTTTTGACTTAAGTTTATTCGTAACTGGATAGAAAAATAAATGTGCTACAGGTCTCATTCGATGTTAAGTTGCGATAAGAATTCAATGCTATAGCCAGAATTAATATAAAATTTTTGGTTCAAAAGATAAAAAATTTATTTTTCGAAATAAATGTTTTTTTTAAATATTTCTGCCATATTCTTGTAGACGGGATAAAAATAAGTTGAAATAGTCGTGTTTGGTTAGCGATAATCATTTTATCGGTTCGTAATAAATATTAGAAATATTGATTATTCATCGTCGTTGCCGAAATTACGGGTCTTAAATGACCGTTCCAGTTCGGTTCGTCGCAGTGATGTGAAAAGGTGCGGAATTCCGCAACCGCATAATCAATGGTTTACGGCGCGACAGTTGGCAGCAATCAAAGTTGTCGATCGCGCGTGAGTTCGCAGCCCGGTTCACAGCGCAAGCCTTGCGCCGGAGA
>UELU01099093.1:0-17861 GCA_900490025.1 Megastigmus dorsalis
TTTGCATTCTTTCCACAATAAATCTCTAAGTGAAATAAAAAACCACTGTAGGAACATAAAGCCCATAATTTGATCCCAAACCGTATCGGTTTCCCTTTGATGAACTGTTTGAGAACGCATTTACCGTAGTATTTAGCCATCATTTCATAAAAAATCTATCAGAAAACATGGTTTGCATGATCATTTCTGACCGATTTGATTCTTCTATACAGTGTTGAAAGTGGGCATGAGCAAACGTGCACATTTGACGTTAATGGGTTAATGTAAAAAAAAACAAATGCCAAATTACAAAAGTTAATGCATTAAAACACTTATTAATTGCACTAAAATTTCGTGAAAAATCTATAAAACACATACACATTCAAAAATCAAGTCAGGCAAAATTAATATTGAATAAAGTCGCGCAATACAGAAATGTCTATAAATAAGTTTTTTAATAAATTATAAATAGTCATAAAGTTAATTGTTTTTATTCTGTTTTTTTTTTTCAGTATCTTTTGCAATATGCAGAGTGACACAGCCCCAACGCACCCTTCCGCGAATCAGTTTATTCGGAAATGGATAGAAAAATAAAAATGCAACAGGTCTCATTCAATGTTAAGATGTAAGAAGAATTCATTGATATAGCCAGAATTAATGTAAAATTTTTGGTTCAGAAGATAAAAAATTTATTTTCCGAAATAAATATTTTTATTGAATATTTCTGCCATAATCTTGTAGACGGGATAAAAATAATTCGAAATAGTCGTTTTTGGTTAGCGATAATATTTTTATCCTTTCGTAATAAATATTAGAAATATTCATTATTCATCGTCGTTGCCGAAATTACAGGATTAAGATGACCGTTTCAGTTGAGTTCATCGTCGTCACGTTACCGAGCGGCGAGCAGAGTGCGGCAACTTCACTCCGGTCTCCGATGATCTCGGAAATAAATGTTTTTAAGGTTGCGGAGAATCCCGACGATACGGAGTTTTGTCATTTTGTTGATATCGCCAATTGAGATGGAGGATAATAAATGGTATTAGATGAATATTTCTAGCGTTGCATTATTATTTTCAATCGCAAGAACATAGTATAAAATAATTCACTTATAATTTATATTATAACTAAACGAAAAGTTTTACTAATTTTAATAGTAATACTGCCGTAGGTTTTTTTCTATTATCAAAAGAGGCAGATACTAGAGGAACTATTTTTTGAGCTTGCTTACTTACAGCTAATAATGATTTTTATTTGTCATTAAAAATGATTATTAGAAGCTCGTGAGAAGCAAGTTGTGTACGAATCGACATAATTATTTTTTCATAAGTGTATTAAATTGCTCAATTTTAGCCGCTGAGCAAATTTAACTTTGTAATAACATTCGTTCTTTTCGTTACTATTTTTCTTAGAATGATTATTATATGGAATATTTGTTTTTATTGTCGTATATCCGATTTTATAAGACAATTTTCCAAAATTACGTATTCATCATATTTGTTTGAATACTTAATTTGTAGTTTACCTCGTTAAAAAGGATTCTGCTGCATATTTTGAAAATTTAACTCAAATTTTTCGAGCAAAGAAACTATTAAAATTATCATAATGAAAGTATCCATGTCTCTTCCTGCAGAATTCATATTTGAGACTAGGTTCCTTAGGTTGTCATAGACAGACTCTTACCTCTATATAGATGTATGGTAGAAAGGATGCAAAGAAGTATGGAAAAAGGTATGGCAGAAAGAATGCCTAGAAGTATAGAAATAGGTATGGCAGAAAGTATGCCTAGAAATAGGGACAGATGTATGGCAGAAAGCATGCCTAGAAGTACGGACAAAGGTATGGCAGAAAGTATGCCTAGAAGTGTGGAAAGAAGTATAGTAGAAAATATGCCTAGAAGTGTGAAAAGAGGTATGGTATATAAGTCGTGGAGTTGGAATCAATCAAAATTATCATTAACGTATTCATGTGTGTAGTTGCAAAGTTGATTTTAGAGCGTGTGTGCCTAGGGTCGCTGAACATTGCGTTCAATAATTCGCTCTATAGTTCTTTGGGATGGAATTCGGTCGGACTCGACGACTAGATGCATAGGTTCGCTGAACATTGCATCCAGGTAATTCTCTCCATAGTTTTTTGTGCCTAGGTAGGGAATTCTGTCGCACTCGACGTCTACGTGCACAGGTACGAATGTTATTACAAAGTTAAATTTGCTGAGAGGCTAAAATTGAGCCATTTAATTTTACACTTTTTAAAAAATAATTATGTCGGTTTATATTCTACTTGGTTCTCTCGAGCTTGGCATACTTTCTGCCATACCTTTGTCCGTACTTCTCGGCATGCTTTCTACTATACCTTTTTTCATACTTCTAGGCATACTTTCTGCCATACCTTTTCCCATACTTCTTTGCATCCTTTCTACCATACATCAATGTAGAGCTAAGAGTCTGTCTATGACAACCTAAGGAAATCAGTCTCAAATATGAACTCTGTAGGAAGAGACATGGATACTTTGATTATGATAATTTTAATAGTTTCAAATTTATATCTGTACATTTACGTGTACGACTGCATTCCCCACTTAGATACAAAAAACTATGGGGAGAATTAACTGAACAACATCATCGGCCACTCTATGCACGAATAATAATAATAATTATTAACTAATAATTAGACGTTATAACGGGGGAATTCGACTGAGTGTGGGAGCGACTCGGTAGCTTCCCCGCGTGTATAATTAGGAGGCAAATAGCGGTTGATTTACCGTCCAAATCTTAATAAGTTATGTTATTTACGATTTTAATAATTATCTGCATAGGCAGAGTGAATCAGGGCGCCAGGCACTGGATTTGTAGATTTACTGAATTGAATTACTCTAAACTCGAGCAGTGCCACTCGATTAATTGATTTAAATTAAATTCTATTTTTCTATTTATGGGCGACTAGTCAGAGGCAGAATCGTGAGGTCGAACGGCCAGAACGGGAGAGTCCGGAGAGGGTGTTGTTCGTTCGGCAGCCAGGAGAGAAGTCGTCGAGGCAAGCATCGCCGAGTCCGTCGAGGCTCGCGACATCCTTCGCGCTGTTGTCACGTCGCTCGCTGATTGGTGCGCTCTAGTTCGGCACCACATCGGAATATTGTTGGGTCTAGCATCCTTCTCTCTCGCTCCAATGTCCTTTTCTCTTGCAGCTGTAAGCACAGGCACTACAAGTATTTTTTGTGGAATTTTCCATAATTTTGGAAATTATAATATTCCAATTCGATACTGGGGCTACTATGTGCGAGCAGGCAATATTCAGTGGAATTTTTCGCAGATGTACGAATTAAAATTCGTAGGCAAGAAGAGCGAGGCATTAGAAAGCCAGAACGCTTTCTTGCATAATCTGCAAGAAAATACTTTGGAAGTACCTTTTTTGAGATGAAAAAGAGTGCTTATGAGAGAATTTTATAAGAGAAAAATAATAATGACATGGAGTCAGAGGCAAAAAGAGAGATGAAAAATAAGAATGCGTAACTTAGGCATCTGCAACATGTAGATGTTCTGAGCGACGGAGAGGCGCATCCTGTAGGTTGTAGCGGGATCTTCTGTTGGTGTCTCTTGACCCTGAATGAAGCTAAAACGGCCCGAGACGAGAGGTGGAGGGACATCCCTTCTGGCTGCTTATATTGCCTTTTAAGACACTTTTAATATATAAATTCGTGCGATTAACGTGCGAAAATCCGCCACGTTATAACGTACATGGCTCGCAAACTGCAATGTCAAGCACCTGCACTGCTAGTTTATTTATAGAATTCGTAAGGAACTCAGGTTATGCCCGATTATTTGATTTAATAGACTAATAAAACTATTCGTAAAGACTTCTTTTTTTTTAGTGTATTCATAAAAAAAAGTGTTAAATGAATACATCTATGAGTTCGGAAAGTACACTCTATGAGTTCTTTAGGAACGCTTACGCAAATAAATTTAAGAATCAATTACTCCTAACAGAAATTTGAAAAGAATTCATTAAGAGTTGAAAAGTAATAACATTCAAGGTTATTTTTAGTTCTTGCAAAAATTATATTCAATAATTATTTATGGTAAAAAAACTGATTAACATTAATTACAATACAAATAAAAATTCTTTAATAGTTGAATTAATCTACTCTGCTGCATTTATAATGTTGAATATTAAGAAATGTATTACTCTTGACGATATATTTAGCTTTATGAAAACAAAAAATTGACATGGTCTAGATTCGGACCCGAGCCCTGCAAAAAACGAAAATAACACATAGGGATAACGCCTTAACCCACACGACCAATCGATCATTAAGTTTTTATCAATTGAAACTGGTTTATCGACCCCACAGACTCAAAATTAGTTCAAATAAGGCATGGAAATTAATCAGTATATACCTGATGAGGGCCCGAGCCCATGAACTATGCCATAGCCGAAGTCGGCTACTTTTAGCATCACTGCATGCAAGTAATGCACCCTCATTGCGAACATTGTCGCGGCCGCTCATTCAAAATGAGCGCCGCTCTGATCAAAGGTCGCACTTGACGGACGTAATTAAAGTGGAAAATCGTCAAAGACTCGCTCTGCGACCAGTCATCGCGACACATCCCCTCCCTCGCTTATCGGCTCGCGAGTATCGAGGCGTGAGAAAAAGGATTCTCGTGCCCCGAGCTCGCTCTTTCCCGCTCTAGCCGCGGCCTACTGCAGAGCACCTACGCGAGACTACGCACAACATTCTACCGCGTCGCCACGCGGTCTCACTCTCTTTTCAATTAACCACCCTAATCACTGTAAGTTTTAGTTTTAATATTGCTACAGCAATAAATTAAGTTCAAATTTATATGCAGTGCAAGCTTTATTTATATAAAAACCACCTAACCTGCGCGCACGCGGCAAATATAACTCCTCTGCACAAAGTAGTGGACGCGATAGCCCGCGCTTTCAAGAAGCCTCTCTGCACGAGGCAGAAAAGCGGTATCGCACGCAACATTTGGTCCTTCGAGCCGGATCAGTGCCCGAAAAAGGTGAGTTTTTGAACTCTAAATTAAAGTGAAAGTGGAAAAGTGCAGTGCAACCCGAAACGGACACGTTTTTGTTAAAGGACACTCGGCACCTTTAAATAACCGAAACATTCCGGGTGTGCAGTGTTGTAAGTGGACAAATGATTCGCCACAGTAATTAGACTGTAATTAAAGTGGAAAATCGCATAAGTGAAACCTAAAATCATACAGTTAAATCACTGCTGATTTGAGGTTACCCTAACCTCAATTCTCCACGTGGCAAGCAAGCAGCTCTGCCTTATCGACGCGCACTCGCTACCTTACCTCCGAGGCAATGCTCGAGTTCCAAAAGCTCCGCGAGAGGCGCTGATACACGTGCATGGTGGCGCGTCGAGCCCTTCCGTACGAGCAGTGCAACGCCGCGTGGACGACTTCTCGCCAAAAACCAGTCAAGTCTCGAAGCTCTCGGTGCGCAGTAAGTGTGAGGTGGTGCTCTGACTGCTGCAGGAGATCACTCGGGAAACGGCACAGCTAAGTATCCTCCATGTAATAGCTGCTTTCGCCTCACTGCGCCTCCAAGACACGCTACTCGCAAGGGGTCAACCTAACCTCACTTCCAGCCACACTGCATGGGTTCCTGAGCAAGGCTAACCTCCAAATTTGAGTAGCTTTCAGCCTTTAGTAGATTTAGCTTAAGTATCTAAGCTGCTTTACGCATTAGTAGTTATTTAGTTCTCGAGCATTGTAGTATCTCCTCTGTATTTAGATCTTAAGTGGCCCTATTGCTGGCACTTAACAAATCCTCGCTGCCAGAGGTTATCTACGAACTCTTCTGCTGAAACACTAGCTTACTAGCATTTGACATTAGACTGCTTGTATTTTATTATTGCCTTTAGTAGAATTACTTGCTTTATTGTAAACAGTACTAGCTTTAGTGTATATAATAGATTTTAACGAGCTTTATTGGACTGCTTCTTTCACTCAACAAGCCTCGCTATCAGAGATTTCTATTAGTTGCTTGGGTTGCTTCGTTTTGTTGCTTTTATAGGTGCAAAATGACGGACAAGCGACTATTGAAGCAGTTGTCGGAAGGCCAGCTGATCATTAATTTCCTCAGAAACAGGGACAAGACAGCAGCCGGGCTGCGAACAGCGGAGGTGCTCCAGCAGAGGCTTACGTTGCTGGAAGCCTACTGGCAAAAGGTCTCAAACAGGCACTCGGACCTGGACCCCAATGCTAAAGGGATGAAGGAGGCACCGTACTTCACTGCGGATCTATTCAGTGAGTACGAAGAGTCGTACATCCTCACCAAGGCTGAATTGGAGAGAAGAATAAATGTGCTGGGCCCTCGACCTGTCATTGCTGAACCAAGGCCTGCTGATGGTGGCTCTTCAGCCCTCTCTCGACTTTCCAAGCTAGTTCTTCCACACGTCAGCGGCAAAAAACTCGAGTGAAACACCTTCAAGGAGCGCTCCTGTTCCATGGTGAAGGATGTAGCCTCTATATCGCCAGTTCTCAAGTTGCAGTATCTTCTCTCCTGCTTAGAAGGTCCAGCTGCCAAACGACTGGCTAATCTCGAGGTGACCAATGCAAGCTTCACGGTGGCAGGGACCAGCCTAACCAAGCGATACGACAACAGTCGAGTGAGGCAGTCATCAAGGATGTCGAGGGTGCTGAGTCTCTCACCTGCATTACAGAAGTCAGCCAGCGAAATAACTCGCCTTCTAGCTGAGGTGGAGGAAGGAGTCCGAGTACTCCGTTTTATTGGCAGACCAGTGGACCAGTGGGGTGACTGGTTCGTGGAGATACTCTCCTCTCGCCTGGATCCTTCTACCAGGGAAGACTGGGAGAAATCTCTCGAGGGAACAGAGGACTTCCCCTCGTACCAGCAGATGGTGGATTTTCTGGAAAATCGAGCTCGTTCATTGGAGACCGCAAGACCTCACACCATTTCGTTGTCTGCAGTTGCCTCGCAGCCTAAATCTCAGCTGAATAAGAAGCTTCCAAGGACTAATAAGTCTGCCTATGCTTTCTTTAGTTTCTCTACAACGTATTCTACAGCTTCCAAGAGTCTCCAGTCTCGAGGTGGATGCAGCTTGTGCCAATGGCGTGGAGGCCATTTCATTGGATACTGCCCGTCCTTTCTGCAGCTGGATGGATCCAAAAGAAGAGAGCACGTCGAGTCTTCCAGGTTATGCTACAACTGCATGAGCTCAAAGCATCAAGTGGCCCAGTGCACTTCCAAAGGTCGCTGTTCGACTCCAGGATTCCAGGACAGGCATCATACACTGCTCCATCCCACTCAGAATGCGGCTCTCAAGGTGCACCAGGAGTCTACTGCTCCGTCAACTTCTCCTTCTGCTCAGGTAGTGTCGCGCACTACTCAGGTGAGTGAACAAGCATTCATGCAGATGGGTAGCCCTGCCAGACATGTTCGTGTTACATTGCTGGCCACTGCCTGGGTGACTTTGGAGTCATTCAAGGGAGCCTCTCTCTCTGTTCGAGCCTTGATTGATCCTGCTTCCGAAGGATCATTTATCACAGAGAAGGTTGCCCAATCTCTCTTCCTAAATAAGAGGAAATCTACAATTTCCATTAGTGGGGTGGGGGGATCTACCGCCATAACCTCAAAATCTGTCACTGAGGTTATTCTCAAATCCACTCAGAGTGCTGATTTTAAACTGAGTTTTTCAGCATTGATTCTTGGCAACCTCACTTCAGTTCTGTCCAAGGAAAAGTGCTGCGAAGGAAGCTGGACGCATCTACAAGGCCTGGAGTTGGCGGATCCAGCCTACTACGAGCCATCCAACATAGACTGCATCTTGGGAGCAGATGTCTACCCCATCCTACTGCTGCCCGGCCTACGAAAGGGATCCGTTGGCCAACCTATCGCCCAACAAACCGTTCTGGGCTGGATCTTGACAGGGCCAGCTGTCCACGAGGAGCCTGTCAAGCCTACGCAGACCATGCGTGTCCACCATACCATCACTTCTGCCACGAGTGATCTGGTGAAAAGGTTCTGGGAGATGGAAGAGGTTACCACCAGGCCAATTTTATCTGCCGAGGAACTGGAGTGTGAGAAGCACTTCCAATCTACGCATCGCAGGGACGAGACAGGGCGACATGTGCTACGTCTGCCCTTCAAGGCCACACCAGAGCTGGGAGATTCACTGCGAATAGCTCAAGCTCGTTTTCTGCAGCTGGAACGACGCATGCAGTGCAAGCCTGCTTTGAAGCAGCCTTGCATCCACTTCCTCAAGGAGCTGCAGGACCTTCACCACGCTGAAAAGGTACCAGCCTGCGAGCTGCACGCCCCAGCCACTTACTACACGCCTCACCACGCCGTGCTCAAGTCGGATGGTTCGGGCAAAATAAGGGTCGTGTTTAACGCGTCGCAACCTACAAGCAACGGAACATTTCTCAACGACTGCCTTCATGTTGGCCAGAAATTACAGGCAGACATCACAAGTGTCATCACCCGTTGGAGACTACATCCTTTTGCATTCACTACCGACATCGTGAAGATGTTCCGGCAATTTCTACTGGATAAGCGAGATAGGGATTGGCTTCGCATTGTGTGGAGAGGCACTCCGCAGGAAGCTCTTCAGGTTCTCCGCATGTGCACCGTAGTCTACGGAACGGCCTGTGCTCCGTTTCAAGCAAATCGCACAATGCTACAACTCGCTCAGGATGAGCAGCAGAGATTCCCTCAAGCTGCAAAGATACTACAATCTCACATCTATGTGCACGACATACTGTCAGGAGCGGACACTCTCGAGGACGCTCTTCACGCTCGAGATCAACTCATAGCGCTTCTAAAGACGGCTGGCATGGAGCTGGATAAATGGTTGGCGAATCACTCTGGCTTACTCCATAATCTACAACACGTCACCAATGAGCTCAAGAATCTCAATGTGGATGACGTCGTATCCACACTAGGACTACAGTGGAACCCGGCATCCGACTTCTTCTGCTATAGAGTCACTCTGCTACATAACTCCACCGCAGTGACCAAGAGAGCGATGCTGTCGGAAATAGCTCGACTCTTCGATCCGCTCGGATGGCTGGCGCCTGTGATCGTCATCGGGAAAATCCTCCTTCAACAGCTGTAGATCGCTGGCGCTGACTGGGACCAGCCAGTTCCCGACCAGATTCTCTCTTCATGGAGTACGCTAAGAGACCAGCTGCCAAGCCTTGAAACGATTCACATTCCGCGCTGGGTATGTGCTCGAGGCAGTTCCAGATGGTATCTCCATGGATTCGCAGATGCATCCATCTATGCGTATGCAGCAGTCGCATATGTTGTGGCACACAACGATGGAGCAGAACTCGTGTCCATGCTGCTGATGGCCAAAAGCAAAGTGGCGCCAATAAAGACGGTCAGCATCCCAAGGCTGGAGCTCTGCGGTGCGCTGCTTCTTGCTCGCCTCATGCACAAAGTCCTGGAGTCTTTACCATCACCAACAGCAGGCGTCTATTGTTGGTCTGACTCCGAGGTTACCTTGGCTTGGTTGAGCAGTCAACCTTCCAGATGGACGACGTTCGTGGCCAACAGGGTCAGCGAGACCCTCACAGTGCTGCCTGGAGCTTCCTGGAACTATGTGAAGACCACCGAGAATCCAGCTGACCTCGCCTCTCGAGACATCATGCCTCTCAAACTGGCAAAGCAACCACTGTGGAGGCAAGGGCGTCCTTGGCTCACTGCCGAATGGGAGGAGTGGACCACTACCCAGTCCACGCACACTACAGTGATTGACGAGCGCAAGAGCTGCACTGTATTCGCCATGCCCGTCGCTAGACCAACAGAAAAGCTTAAAGAAAGCTGGCTGAGGAACATCTCCCGGCTCTCCACAGCCATAAGAGCAATTGCATACGCTCTGAGATGGTCACCTAGACGCCAGCAACCCAGGACTCCTCAAGCCAGGCCAATCAGCGCGGACAAGCTTCTACAGGCCGAGCGAGCCCTAATCCTAGCAGTACAAGGGGAATACTACGAAGAAGACATCACTCATCTACGGAATCATCACCTGCTTTCGCGAGCGAGCCCATTGCAACGACTACTACCCTACCTGGACACGAACGGGTTGCTTCGGGTTGGAGGGCGACTGCAGAATGCCCTGATTTCCGACGCAGAGAAGCACCATATCATCGTGCCCAGCAACAGTCGTCTAGCCGAGCTGCTAATACAGAACGCTCACTTGCGCACCCTTCACGGTGGACCACAGCTTGTCACGAATCACCTGCTGCGCACATACTGGATAGTACGTTCGCGCAACCTGATCAGAAAGCTGATCCACCAGTGCGTCAAGTGCACTCGCTTCCGAGGACCACGTCAAATTCAGCAAATGGCTCCGCTGCCTGCGGTCAGGGTGACCCCAGGCCGACCCTTCGCTACCACTGGACTGGACTACGCCGGCCCCTTCATTCGTCGGAACTTCCAAGGGTCGAGGACAAAAGGCCTACAAGGGTTATGTGGCCATATTTGTGTGTATGGTGACAAGAGCCGTGCACATTGAGGTAGTGTCGGATTATACGTCGCACACCTTCCTGGCCGCCTTGAAGAGGTTCGTGTCCCGGCGCGGACTGTGCAGTGTCGTCTACAGCTACAATGGAACGACCTTCCAAGGAGCCAACGCCGAGCTACAGCGACTCTTCAATTCTACATCGCAGTTCAACCGAGAAGTCGCTGAAGCCATCGCCATGGATCGCGTCAGCTGGAGCTTCATCCCCCCTCGTGCACCTCACTTTGGTAGTCTCTGGGAGGCCGGAGTGAAGGCCTTTAAGCACCATCTACGCCAAGTACTGGGAGACGCTACACTCACTTTCGAAGAGTTTTCTACGCTAACGACGCAGATCGAGGCCTGTCTCAACTCGAGGCCACTTGCACCGTTCAGCAATGACCCGGAGGACCTCGCAGCCCTTACGCCAGGGCACTTTTTAGTGAGAGCAGCCTTGACAGCGCCTCCGGAACCTCCCGAAGATTCGCTATCTGTTGCAGGTATACCTCGATATAGATGGACGACTCTCATGAGGAACCATTTTTGGATACGATGGCAGGCAGAGGTGCTGCGTCTCCTTCAGCAACGTCAGAAGTGGCTGAAGCCATCAGCGGTAGTTCTCGAGGGCGACCTGGTTCTGCTCACGGACGAGCTTCAGCCCCCTACGAAGTAGGCATTAGCACGCTTGTCACAGCTCCATCCGGGCCCTGACGAACTCACACAGGTTCTAACGCTGTGCACCGCTACCACCACTCTTCAGCGACCTTTGACCAAGGTCATACGGCTGCCTGTGGATCCAACGCCACCTACTCCACCATCTCCAGATTCGCCCATGGCGAGCGATTCAAGACCTCGAGATCTCTAATTAATTTTGTACCCTTTCGTATCTTTATTTAATTTTCTTCCTTTTCAGATCTTTATTTTCCTTTTTTTTATGGCGGTTTCGTCGCCAACGGTCAACGAGGCGGGCGGTATGTCGCAGCCGCTCATTCAAAATGAGCGCCGCTCTGATCAATGGACGCACTTGACGGACGCAATTAAAGTGGAAAATCGTCAAAGACTCGCGCTGCGACCAGTCATCGCGACACATCCCCTCCCTCGCTTATCGGCTCGCGAGTCTCGAGGCGTGAGAAAAAGGATTCTCGCGCCCCGAGCTCGCTCTCGGAGGCCGCGGCCTACTGCAGAGCACCTACGCGAGACTACGCACAACATTCTACCGCGTCGTCACAGGGTCTCACTCTCTTTTCAATTAACTTTCCGAATCACTGTAAGTTTTAGTTTTAATATCGCTACTGCAATAAATTAAGTTCAAATTTATATGCAGTGCAAGCTTTATTCATATAAAAACCACCTTAACTTCGCGCACGCGGCAAATATAACTCTTCTGCACGGAGTAGTGGACGCGATAGCCCGCGCTTTCAAGAAGCCTCTCTGCACGAGGCAGAAAAGCGGTATCGCACGCAACAAACATTATTTTCAAATTATTAAATTAAATTTCAAAAAAGGCGTAAAATCTGCTTTTTGCTTAATGTATCGAAAATATATTTCGTGCCCGCAATACAGGCACAGTAAACGAATTTCGCTGGCAAAGAGTAAAAAAAAATTTAACTGACTTACGCAAGCGTTGCGTAGCGTAATGGTTAAGGTTCATGCGTGGTACCCCGAAGAGCCTTGGTTCGAATTCCAGCGAGGGAAAATTTTTTTAACCTTCTAATTTAATTGCAATTAATTGTGAAGCGTGCGAACATAATAGAAAATGCGATTTTTCAGAATATTCTGTATTTCAATAATGCAGTAAATTATAAATATTAAAAGAACTAAAAATTAAATCTCATTTTGTGCTCTTTGCGAACTCATTAGGACTACTTTTTTTACTTGAAAATCTGAGCTTTTCATTGTTCTCAATTAACACGACATTTGGATTCTAAATGATTTCATTTAGAATTCTTTAATTATATGAAAAAATATTAAGGTAGACTTCATTAGGAATTAATAAAGAGCTCCTTGCGAACTCTTTATGACTTCCTTTTCAACTTTCGAAATAACTTTTTCCGCAATGCATCGCAGTCAAAACTCTTTAAGTATCCTTAAAGAACTCTTTATGACAAAAATAGCGGACATAGTAGGAACTCTTATGAAATATTATAAGAATTCTTTTGAGACTGATTAGGTTTACTTTAAAGAATTCATGCCCATAATCATGAGTTCAAAAAGAGCTCTTTACGAACTGATTTTGCTATCTGGGTAAGTAGTCTAATGTAAGTCAAACAAATATGATGAATACGTAATTTTGGAAAATTGTTTTATAAAGTCGGATATACGACAATAAAAACAAATATTCCATAAAATAATAATCAATCTATGAAAAATAGTAACAAAAAGAACGAATGTTATAACAAAGTTAAATTTGCTAAAATTGAGCAATTTAATTTTACACTTATGAAAAAATAATTATGTCGGTTCGTACAGTACTTGCTTCTCACGAGCTTCCAATAATCATTTTTAATGATAAATAAAAATCATTATTAGCTGTAAGTAAGCAAGCTCAAAAAATAGTTCATCTAGTATCTACCTCTTTTGATAATAGGGAAAATCCTACGGCAGTTTCACTATTAAAAGTAGTAAAACTTTTCGTTTAGTTATGATATAAATTATAACTGAATTATTTTATATTATGTTCTTGTGATTGAAAATAATAATGCAACGCTGGATATATTCATCTAACACCATCTATTATCCTCCATCTCAATTGTCGATATGAACAAAATGACAAAACTACGTATAGTCGGTATTCTCCATAACATTAAAAACATTTTTTTCCGAGATCATCAGCGACCGGAGTAAAGTTGCCGTACTCTGCTCGCCGCTCGGTAACGTCACGATGACGAACCCAACTGGAACGGTCATCTTAGACCTGTAATTTCGGCAACGACGATGAATAATGAATATTTCTAATATTTATTACAAAAGGATAAAAATATTGTCGCTAACCAAAAGCGGCTATATATATCTACAAGAATATGGCAGAAATATTCACTAAAAATATTTATTTCGGAAAATAAATTTTTTATCTTTTGAACCAAAAATTTTACATTAACTCTGGCTATAACAATGAATTCTTCTTACAACTTAACATCGAATAAGATCTGCTGCACTTTTATTTTTCTATCTAGTTCTTAATAAACTGATTCGCAAAGTAGTGCGTTGGGGCTGTGTCACTCTGTATTTCAAAGTTTATGTTTTTCTAATAAATTTGCAGAGTTTTTATGTTTTATTCTATAAGTTATAAGTTGCTCTATACATTATATGGAATTTTGTTTTTGCAAGCGTAAATAATGATCAAAGAGTCAACAATGCATGTACCTATTCATTTTGATGTGTTCCTAATTCTCTTTATTATTTTATTGAATTTGCTTATTTTAAATTCAAAGTTACAAGATGTTCTAATCATTTTGCATAATTATCTTATTTTATGCTACGATATAATTCCAAAGATCTATTATGCAATTCCTGTCCAGTTTGGTCCGATCCTAATTTTTCTTCTTATCCTATCCTATCCTGATGGAAGACATCTGTCACCTTCCCGTCGATTTCCATCCAGTAATGCCAATAACTTGATTTAGTTATACATTAATTTTTTTAATATTTGTTATTTTTTATATAAAATATATTAATGTGGCTGTTGTTCTTTGCATATACACAGATATCAATTATGTAATAATTTTCACTTTATTTGACTACATAATAATCATTCTAATAAAATTAAGTTAATATCATATCTTTTATAATTTTGTTAAAATGTTATTGGCATTAGCCAAGAGCAGCAGCATTCCCTTTTTATTTTTTACGTTTTTGTACACTATGAAAAAGCTAATAATTTCAATGTATAATTAGTTATAAAAGAATTTTAAACTAAAAAAATTCATAAAAAAAATTTCGCCTCCGTGAATTGAAACCTCGACCCTCAAGTCTGCAAAATAACATTTGCCCGCTTTAGCGTGCACAGCTATCAAAGTATTTCAATTCATGTGTGATAGATCCAGTATTTAAATTGGACCCCATCGGGGCTTAGGCTTAACAGCTTTTGATTTAGTCAATTAATTATGCATTTTTGTTACATTACAATTATTTCCTTATTAAAAAAGAATAATAATCGCATATAATAAATATACAATGATCATATATGCATATGCTCGCGAGCATGTTCATTTCTATATCTATATATATGAGAACGCGAGCACACTGCCACCTGCCTTGTGGGGGAACAAACTAGCGCTGGGAGACCCGAAAATGGCTTCACGAAATCTGGCCTTCTATGCGTAAGAGTATTTCTATATTCTCTGCTCAATGTATGTTATTTAGTCAATAATTTATAAAGTGCTAACATAATTAATATATTTTTTATATTTTAGAAAAAAAAGTTTTTAAGAAGAAAAGAGATCATTTTGATGTTCGGTTCATGCAACTGTAAAGCTGTTTTCTCGAAAACATGTAATTTTGAGGTTTGGCGTAACCTACAAGTCAAACGGTTTGGTCAATTTTGATGGGATTGATCTTAAATTATTTGCATTTGATGTCATTATGGTGTGAAAAACTGCATAAATTAATATTTTATGAGTAAGAAGAATAGTGAGCATTTATTGATGATATGGCACGTTCAACTTTAAAGCTATTTTCTGAAAAACATGAAATTTTGAAATTTGGCGTAACCTACAGGTCCAACGGATTGATCAATTTTGATATAATTGGTCTTAAAATTTTTGTGATTACTGTCATTATGGTGTGAAGAGTTGTATAGATTAAAAATTTTTGATTAAATAATAAAATGAGTTCAAAAACTACATAAATTCATAAAATCTCTTCAATTTTTAACTGAATTTAAACTGAATTTAAACTGATTTTATTATTAAATCAAAAAATTTTATTTGGCAAATGGCGTTCAATACAAAGTGTGCTAATATTAATGCTAATAAAGTACACCATTTCCACGCCTGAGTGGAAAAACGCCTTGACTTCAACGAGGTTTTCGTTTTTGAAAAATTATACTGACTCTTTCGTTGTGACAGCCCTACGCAATATTAAAATATGGTTTTTATGCATATAATGTGCTTAAAATGTGTTAAAAAATCAGGATTGTCGCTAGAAAAACGAAAATTGATAACTCTCATAAAATTTATCAAACGTAGAAAATTTACTAAATTAAAGAAATTATGTTTGAATTAGATCCATTTAATGAGTAAATTATTGCTTAAAATAATTTATTTTTAAATTCTAAATTTAATTGTGTAATCTGCCAAAGTAATAATTTTATTGAAGTTAAATAGAAAAAAATTTAAATTAATTGAAGATAGGATCCGATCTGGCTGACGCCGATTTAAACTCAAATCACGTACGACTTTAGAAGTCGAACAGAAGTAAAATATTTTATATCCGCATTAAAATTTTCTTATTCAACATTGTGGTCACAATCTTTTTTATCAATAAACTGGAAAAAAATATTACGCTGTTATCTCTAAGGTAATTTGATTCAACTTTATAAATTTATGTAAATTTATTTGAAAATTTAATTTAATATGTAATAACCCCATTATAATAATTAAATATTATAAAAAAATTATTTTAATTCAATTAAAAATAATTATAAAATTCGATAAGGGCTTCTCATTTTTTAATTTTATATAAGAATTTTCAGATAGAATAAGGTTAATAAATTTAAATTGAAACAGGTTTTACTTCATTCAATCTTTCGTTCACTTCGAGGCAGAAACAGAGCTGTGCGCGCTGTTAAACACCATGGTATAATACATTTAGAGTCGACGTAGAATAGTATAAACCCCGTGTAGGACAGCGCGTAATATACACTGCGCACGCATCGTAGACGGCGCGTGTCAAAGACGCGGCAACCGCTGCGCATTGGCGTATATATAATTAATATTTAAATATCGGGGCGAGAATAAATATAATTAAATACGTCAAGATTAATAAGACACAATCATAGACAAATATCTATAGAAAAAGTGTGTATATATATATGGGTTGTTCTCTGACAAATGCTTATTTTGCACCTATAATAATGGCTTAGCCGATATGAATCCTCACCAAAATAATGATAAGGATATTTATGTTAATAAAGAACTACAATTTACATTGATATAAAACTTATTTAGTCCAAAGATTGCTGCAAAGCTTTATATTTTACTAAAAATATTAATAATATTCAAATTATGTCGATATCAACCATAGTCACTTTGAGTACATTTCATCATACGTCAGACTAAAGTTACTGCATGTATTCTCATTTTATTCAAACCAGTCTGTTAAACACAATTTATGATTTCTTGTATACTTTTGCAATAACAGGTTATGACGATTCTCAAATTAACTATTTACTTGTCTCTTAAGGTTTTTTCTAAACAAATTATTTATAAACACTAATTGACATTAATAAATACCATAAATTTTAGGATATTATAATTATATATTAAATTGCTCTACTTCCTATTACTTATACATCCACTTTTAACATTCGAAAAATATTTTATGGCTTATCAAGCATAAAAATACTTACTTTTTCATTTGAACATTATTAATATGTTTAGTAAAATATAAAGCTTTACAGCAATCTTTGGACAAAATAAGTTTTATATCAATGTAAATTGTAGTTCTTTATTAACATAAATTATCTTTATCATTTTTTAGTGAGGATTCATATCAACTAAGCCATTATTATAGGTGCAAAATAGGCATTTTCAGCATATTATGACATTATTCGACTGATAATTATATTTAAAGTAATAATAGGGCTCGATTCCATTTCTGAGACATATTCAGATACTTCGGTACTGAAAATCAGCATCTTCGTGAATTTTTTAGTGAAAATTAAAAGGACCGAACCTTAAAAATTTTGAGTTTTAAAGTTTAAGGGGAAGCAGTAGCGTCCCCCCTCCTCAGGCTGTTCGATCTATTTCTATGTTCCAGTTAATTTAAAAAACGATAAATCACATAAGCCCCATCTTGCACAAAATGATTAATACACTAAGAAAAAAATTTAATTGATTCAATTACATGAATTTAATTAAAAATAAAATTAATTGATTGAATTATAGTTTAATTAAATCAATAACATGTCTAATTATTTCAAATGAATATTTAACTGAATTCTTATTAAGAAAGTAAATAATTGATTCAATTATTGAATTAATTGAGTTAATTTCGCCTATTATTGAATCAATTTTGAATTAATAAAAAGAAATATGCCATATTATTAAATCAATGAAATCAATTTAATTAGAAACAAATTTTTTTCACTTATGAATTATTGATTTCGATCAATTAATTCACGGAATTCGATCAATGAAATATTTAATTGAAGTAAACAATACCAATT
>UELU01099095.1:0-13581 GCA_900490025.1 Megastigmus dorsalis
ACATATATATGTATCGAAACAGTTTTTTGAGATTATCTTAAAAATTTGCTCCGGTACCCCTATTTTTTTTTGACGAATTCGGATTCAGCGAAAAATTCATAAGAAAAGGTTAGTCTCCATCCCAGAACCACATACTTTTTTTTTTGTGGGCCTGTGTAGTCACTGTGAAATGGTAGACCTCCAGATAGACTCTCATTTTCCATATTCCCCAGCGGACAGCGAGTAATTCGAGTTCCGTGACCGAGTAGTTTTTCTCGTCTTTATTTAGAATGCGACTCGCGTACGCGATTACGCGCTCGTCTTTGCCTTTTCCTTGGGTTAAAACGGCACCGAGGCCCTCTTTACTACCGTCGGTTTGCAAGATGAATTCTTCATCTCAATTTGGACGCGCGAAAATAGGGTCTTCGGTTAGTTCTGTGCGAAGTTATTCGAACGCGCTTTGTTGCTCATTACCCCATAACCATTTCTGTTTGTTTTTAAGCAGGATGGTTAGGGGTGCAGCTATTCTCGAGACATCTTTTAAAAATCGGCGGTACCACGGTAAAAGGCCCAAGAAGCGACGAATTTCTTTATAGTCTTTGGGTGGTTCGAGACGAGTGATCGCGGCAATTTTATCCGGGTCTGTGCGTAGGCCGTTCTGGTTAATTATGTGACCGAGATATTTTAAACTTCGTCGTACAAAGTGGCATTTTTCCGGGTTAGGTTTCAATTTGGCTTATAACATCATTTAAGGTAGTATTTTTGAAACAGAAACTGTCCTCGGCACTTGAAGCAATAATCCTCCTGCGATCCTCACTATCATTACGGGAAGATAACGATACGCCAGCAAAGTGTCTGTTAAGCTCCTTAGGCGTAAAACCATTCAACTCCTCCACATACCTGGGTAAGAGACCCAGGCTTCTCATCTCTTTCCAGATGTAGTTGGTTGCAAGAGCATCAAACAGTCGATTTTTATAATATGCTGTACGCGACTCCTCTGTCAGAGTGTTCTGCCTGCATAAAGTGAAAAATTCCTCTAATAGTGCAAGATGCTCAGTCCTTTTGTAACGGCGGTAGATAGTATTCTGTTTTCTGATCTGTTGGGCTAACTCTACGCCAATCCACGGCAGCCTGCCCTTTTTCGGAGTACAAGTTTTTATCGGTGCTAATTCGTCAATGGGCGCCGTTAGATTGGCACAGAGGCAGACCAAAGCAAGCTCAGGATCAGTAATTGCATCAGCGAAAACAAACGGCGACCAATCACAGTCAGCCGATCGGGCAGTAAGCTCAGAGGAATCTATATTTTTAAAATTCCTATACGTGAATTCATTCTTAAGCAACTCATGCGAATTATATGCAATCGTGACATCAACAATATTGTGCTTACTGTTATGAATCGCCGGAAGATTACGATATTCAATCACAGAGTCATTGTCATCGACAAGAACAACATCAATCCATGTGCGAGACGTGGGGGTCAAATGCGTGGGGCCGTGCTGGACTAGGTGCAGTGAGAGCTCAGCTAATAATCTACGTATAAATTTAGTCTCCGCGTTTAAGTCTCCCATTAAAACTTTATGGCTAAAATCTCTACAGAAGGTACGCAAATTATCAACAAGATTCGAGTCTTTTAAAAATGCGAGAGAGAGAGAGAGAGAGAGAGAGAGAGAGAGAGAGAGAGAGAGAGAGAGCGAGAGAGATAGTTTTGTTTATTTAGCCACAGGGTATAACCCTATACGGCCCAAAAAGAATATACATTTTATAAAAAACATTATAATATAAACTTATAAAAATGCAAAGAACAAAAGCAATTTGACCAACAGAATAAAACAATATGATAACGCAACGGAGAGACGAGGTACAGTAGAGACGCTATAGAATAAATACACTCAACGGTACTAAAAAACTACGCAAGTATTGCAGACTAAACGAACTACGCAATCAAGCCCTCAGTCAACACGCGAATATCCCAATCGCGACTATCTCTTTCCATTAGCGTATTGTAGAGGCTAATCTTGAACGCATTAACGTGAGCGGGATCGAACGACAGGAGAGGTAGCGTGTTGATGAGATCGGACGCCGAGACAATAAAAGATTGCTTATAAGCCTCAGTCATGGGTGTCGGATAAGCCAACGATCTGGGGGCAAGGCGAGCGGAGCATCGAAGGGCACTATCATCGCAGATGCGCGTGAATCGGCCAGCCAGGTACTAGGGGTTAGCATGTGCGATGACATAGAACGCAAGAGCCCCCATGAAATACAACCGCTGACCAGCGGCTGAGAGCCACCCAAGACGAAGACGATGCGGTGTGACATGCTCTCGCCTCTCCAGATTTCCCTGCACAAATCGAACAACATTGTAGACTACGCACATAGTCGAAGAGCGGAAAAATCAGGCTCTTGACCAGGTTCTTCCGCATCTCGTGTGACAGAGCGTGCTTGTGATGTTTGAGTGTATGAAGCGCTCCAAAAACTCGTCGAACCACCCGTCCAACCTGTCTCTTCCAGTTTAGAGTGGACGTAAGGCAGACACCGAGACTAATCACCTCAGTATCGTATGATAGAAAGCGATCAAGCTCCTTGACTTTAGGTATAGTCTCGAGGTCAAGTCGGGAGATAAAGGCTTCACTGCCAAAGAAAATAGCCTTCGTCTTATCAAGATTTAATTTCAGACCATTTGCAGACGCCCAGGATGCTACCGCTGATGCATCCCTACTGACTGTGGCAATTCCATCGAGTTGGCCAGCAGGAAAAAATGAGAAGTAAATCTGTGTATCGTCCGCAAACATCAAGTGTTTTGAAACACTCAGCCCAGATGGTAGGTCGATAATAAATACAATAAATAGCAGTGGGCCGAGTACACTTTCCTGAGGTACACCCGCGATAACCCTGATCCAATCCGACACAGAGCCGCTCTCTTCAACAACAGCCTGAAGTCGATCATGCAGGTACGAGTAGAACCACCTCAGAACTCTGTCAGAGCACATCAAGCGTTTAAGCTTCTGAAGCAGAAGGTAATGTGGCACCATGTCGAATGCCTTAGAGAAATCGAATAGTTTCAGAAGCGTGATCATCCTTTTATCAATGGCACAGCGAATGTCGCCAAGGTTACCAAGGAGTGCGGTTTGGGTGCTATGGCCACGCCGGAAATCAGCCTGACTAGAATTTATAAGTCCAGCGGACTCGAGATGATCAGCCAGCTGGTTATGGCCCAAGCGCTCCAGAGTCTTGGAGATCTCATACAGCTTCGCGATAGGCCTGGTGTCCGAAATGGAGCGTAAAACAGTAGTCTTAGCGAGGGGACTTAGAAACGCCTTTTTCCAAGAGCTGGAAGCGAGGCACTTACATTCTATACATTCTATACATTCTATCATGGTCACGCATCAGCACACGAATCTCATGGTTTACCCATAGCTTGTTCGAGGCTCGATCATTGACAGCCATGATTGCATCTCAGACAACACCTTGAAAAATACAGTCGGGTAGGTGGCTTTAGGGTGACGATAGACAGTGGCAAAAAGTAGCTTATGTCCACAAACGCACAATTCCAAGATCAAGAATTCAGGTGTATTGTCGTATGCTGTATCTGAATGAGTCAGTACTTTTACTTGGAAGTAGTCCCTGACATAAACACCTACGCCGTTCCCCTCTTTACCAACACAACCCAATCTGAAAAAGTTATAGCCCGGAAGCAATACGATGGACTCAACATCAAGCTCAATAAGAAACGTCTACGTGACGGCAAAAACATTGTAATTAAAATGAGTCTTGAGCCTATTAACATTCAGATGTGCGATTTTAATAATATCCCTTTTCGCTTAGTCAGTGCCGCGAATAGAAGCTGGTTGAGATGCGAAACGTCATTGCATGCGCGGCAGAAGCGATTCAAGGTCACTCTTCGATTGAATGGGGATGAGACGGCTATCAGGAGTTTCGCGCATAAAAACTGTTAAGTTTCTGATGATCGGGCGAGCATAATTAAGGCACTTCTGAACCTCAGTGGCCTTACGTAGAAGTTGGTGGACTTGCTTTGGCCACAGCGGACGAACGAAGATCTGAATTTTACCACCAGAACCAAAGATTGATTGGCAAGTGACAACTTTTAATTTAACGCTATTTGCCAAGACACAGTCGCGACCCGTAGTCGAAATCATCTTGAAAACTACCCCTCGAAAGTTGCTTGACTGTCCGACGTTTCCACGAGCAACGTTCCAATCTCGGTACTCAACCACATTCGACTTGAGGTGGAGCAACTGAATAGCATCGAGAATCTTGCTCACAACAGTAATGTTGTCGAGACTAACATCGCATGATATACCAGAGATCAACACCTGACTCGAAACGACAGTGGCTCTGGACTGAGCGAGTAGGTTAAGCTCAATTGGCATGTATGCAACCTCACGATTCAAGCGCCTCCAACGTCCTGGCCTGGGCTGAGCGCGTTTTCTTAGTAAAATCGTTAAATTCTTAATGAAATGCAGAGTGAGAGAGAGAGATCGAGAGATTGAAAGATAGAGACATTGATGCAGAGATAGACAGATAGATAGATATTCTTTTATTTGTATAAGTATACAAAAATGATATAACAATCGAGTGTAACAGTACATTTCAGATAATAAACTTTTACAATAATAAGGTTTATCAGTCTTATAGGAAATTGCATTCAGTCTTTCTACGATGTCACAGGCACAATAACTTGATCAGTCTCAAAATTAGTCTTAAAATATGTCTCAAACCTTATAAGTAATATCACAGAGCGTCTTAGATTAAAAATACAAATAAATAAAATTACAAAAGCAGTCAATATTTATCTTACAAACATTTAAAAATGAAAAGAACATTTACTCAATCCAGTCATTCAATACACACTCACTCCAAAAAATACACTCACACTTTTAAAATTGAATAGGGGACAAAACAAAATAAGTTAACAGAAACTCATTTGCTTGCCCCTAGTGCGGCGTGTAAGTCAATATTTTTTTTTTTTTTCCTAATGTTCCTAAGATTATCGCAGGTTTAGTGTCTGAGTGACTAAGAATCGATTTCAAGGAGATATGTGTGGACCGCCGACTTAAATACGCGCAAAGATGGAAGGTTGCGCAGATTGCCTGGTAGAGAGTTCCAAAAGCGCGCACATTGAACCTGAAAAGATCGCGTACCAGTTTCCGTGCGCCCTCTTGGCACTGAGAGTTCTTGTGCAACACCCCTGCTAGTGCTCCTGGACTGTCTCGGTGGTACATGCCCTTATAAACCCATTGTAACCAAATCATTAACATATTTACGAGAACCAAACAAAATTGCTTTAGTCTTGCCAGAGTTGAGACAAGGGACAAACCCTCGGCTTACTCAAACGTCAGTCGTGACGCATCAGACAGGCAAACTACTCCCTCCAAAAGTTTATCTGCAGGTGTTTGAATGTAAATTTGGAGGTCATCAGCATATAGTATGTGCTTGACCGTCCCACGATCAAAGAGGTCTTTAAGGTCATTGATATAGAGACTGAAGAGTAAAGGCCCGAGGACCGACCCCTGTGGCATACCCAAATTTGTCTCAACCCACGAGGAACAGCCATTTCTAGATAATACGCGTTGAGTACGACCTTGTAAATACGATTTAATCCACAGGAGTGCAGACCTCAAGAACCCGAGATCGCGCAGTCTACTCAACAGTCTCGAAGAATAGATGGTGCCAAACGCCTTGCTGAAGTCGAAGAGCAACAGCAAGGTGATCATCCTTCTATCAATGCCTATTCGTATGTCGTCAGTCGGCTTAAGCAGGGCTGTCTGAGTACTATGATGCTATCTGAACCCTGCTTGTAAAGGATTGAGAATGCCTATCCTGGAGAGATAGTTGGTGATTTAGGAGTGTGCAATCTTCTCGAGTACCTTGGAGAGGAAGCACAGTAAGGCAATAGGACGAAAGTCGGAAGCTAAAGATGGGGTGGAAATCTTTTTTAAGGCCACTAACTGCGCCTGTTTCGAAGCACTTGGGAAGACTCCCTGAGCAAAGGAGGAATTAAATAAACGGACTATATAATTCCCCAACACTGGCAGAGACTTCACCACAACAGTATGCGGTATGTCATCTACACCCCTCGCCTGAGAACGTAAAGTGAGACATGGCGAGAACTACATCTGGAAAAGTAACTGAATGAAATGCAAAACCATCATCACATGCAGACTGTATGATGTTTAGTACGCTATCTATGTCCTCATTAGGCGAGATTGACACCCCCGCAAAGTGTGTGTTGAGCTCGTCCGGAGTGAAACCATGTAGCTCCTCCTTGCTCTTAGGCAAGAGGCCAAGATTACGCATTTGGCTCCAAATATCCTTCCCATGATCAAGAGCGTCAGAAAGCTGGTTACTAAGAAAGGAGGTACGCTCTTGATCCATGCGCACCTCGACCTCATTGCGCAAGTGAAGAAATTCGTCCAGTAGAGCGGCACTCTCAGTCCTTTTATACCGTCTATGCGTGGCGTTGCGTTTGTTCATGAGTAGCCGAAGCCCAGTGCCAATCCATGGGGCCTTTCCTCTACGAGGAGTTACAGTTTTCAACTGTGCAAGTTCATTTATAGCCTCCAATAGATTGACACTAAGGCATTCAAGCGCCCCATTGATGTCAAAGTCAGAATCTAAGGTATTTTGAGAAAGCGACGACCAATCACAGTGGCACAAGAACTCACTGAGCTCAACCGAGTTAATATTATTATAATTTCGAAAACTAAAAGTTTCTTTGGGAGGAGATATCAATTGAATATCGATGGTAGCATCAATAATATTGTGCTTGCTGTGAAAGGGCGCCAGACTATTCCCATAGTCATGTACCGTGCCGTTATCATCTACAAATATTAAGTCAATCCATGTTTGAGAAGTCTCAGTTTGATGCATCGAGCCGAGCTGGATGATCTTAACTGAGAACGCGTCAGCTAATCGCTGAACGAACTCAGAATCACCAGTCGTCGACAACAGATCTGCATTCCGATCACCCATAATCAACTTGTAGCTGTAATTACCACAAAGGTCTTTAAGAGCACTGAGGAAGTCAGGATCGCAATTAAAAGCTATTTTTGGGGGTCGATAAATAACACCATCTAGGATTGGTGACGTGTTACCCTTTTGAACTTCACAGAAGATGAATTTAAGAATAACACATCATGCGCTTTAGCTTTTGGAGGAGGAGGTCGTGGGGGACCATGTCGAATGCTTTGGTAAATTCAAATAAGACAAGCGCAGTTATCATGCGCCTGTCTATTGCCCTCCTAACATCGTCAAGGACCCCCAGGAGCGCCCACTGAATGCTGTGGCCACAGCGAAAACCTGCTTGTCTGGAGTCGAGGGAAGCCGATGACTCGAAATGTGGAGAGTGCTGCTGGTGCGCGACACTTTCTAGGGCCTTTGAGATCTCACATAGCAGTGCTATGGGGCACGTGTCAGGCATGGATGACGTAGCTGTCTTTTTCGCGTAAGGTGAGAAGAAGGCCCGATTTCAAGACGTAGGAAAAGTGGCCAAACTCAACGAGGAGTTGAAGATGGAGGAAATTGGCGCAACTTGAGAGGGGGCTACGAGCTTCAGTATTTCCGCAGAAGTACCGTCTAGGTCCACGGCGCCGGAAATAGTCCGTTTTATGGCTTGAAGCACTTCTCGATGCGATACCGTGGTGAATGAGAAGCTTGCGACATCAGAAGCAGGGGAGTTCACTATCGGAGAGGAGAGAATATTTGAAAAGAACTAGGGTGAGAGAGGAGGCACGCTCGCATTAACGCCCGTATAGTGCCTAATGAAGTCAGAGCTTGTAAACGTGAAAATTGGGTACACAGTAGAGCGGGTGATTTTGTATTTGAGTGAGCAAATGGCGTGAGGCTACATTTTGCATTTTGCATGGACATATCGACGTTAAAGTCCCTGATTATGATGATGTTAGTATGGTTTGGCAGGAAAGAGGAGAGTGTGTCAAATATAGTTCAGGATACGCTGCGTGTGGACGTCTCTAAACCACGGCAAACTAGAGCGAGCTATTTCCAGATTTAATTTCGAGAATAAGAAACTCGGATGCATTCAAAAAGCATCGCTCTGAAGATGTTAATATCTTTATTTTTAAATAGTCGCGCTCGTAGTCGGCAATACTTCCTTCCTCCTTGCCTACTCTATCATGACGAAGGAGGTTATAACCGTGTAACTGAACGATGGCATCAGCGTCAAGATCGCTGAGGAATGTCTTAGTAACGGCCTAAAGGTCACGCGATGTACCCAGAAATGCGCCACAATTAATGCAAAATACGTTTTTATGAACATTTACGTAGAAAATATTTAAGTAAGAGGTGTTGGGTGGTGGCTGGCTGCCGCGGGAAAATGGTCTTAGCGCTGAAGATGGCAGACTCGAAATACCTCATGATGAGCGCGGAACTGGCGGAAGATCATCCAAGTCCGCCTCGCTATGGACAGGTATGAGAGGACCATTTATCGTTGTTCTTATGTGGACCGACAAGTCGCGTACACCCGGTCTGGCGTAATTATGCCGTTTCTGTGCCTCATAGGGCTTGTCAAGCAATAGATGCACGCGTCTCGGTCAAAGAGCGCGTAAATAAAGCGTTGAGCTACCGCCCTCTCCAAAAATATCATCGCATTTACGACCCTTTAGTTTAGGTGCTTGTGTGTTAAGCATGTTGCGCGCACCAGATGTACAGAGACGCAGGACAAGCCCCCTTGTGTTTGGCCAGTCTACAGCAGCAGTATCAGCGCGATTGTGCGAGGTAGCCCTGACAAGAGGACCTCACAGGTGTCCGGCTCTGCGTGCGAGGGAGTAAAAGAACTACGCGCAGCTTCGGCGCTCTCGAACTCTGACACGCACAACGCGAGCCAAAAGACCTCCTGACGAGTCTCATTTATGTCGTTGCGAAGTTGTAATCTCAATTCGGACATCTCTCGATGTATACTAGCACTGATGGTGCTAGTAAAAGAACGACTGAGAGATGTGGTTAGCTCGGATGCTCACGTCGTAAACTACTCCGGCGGCCGCTCACCCATGCTGGACCAAGGTACGGTTGAAGATTCGGTAACAAGCTCAATTTCGCCGCTTGACTCGCTCGAGGCCGAACGCACACGCGGTTGTTTGGTAACCTGCGACACAGATGGAGAGATGGGCGAACCAAGCCTCTTCACCGAGCGACTGACAGTCGTAAATGTGGCCTTGTGAGCTACGTTAGATGGGGACGGACAGAGTCGAGGGGTGGCACTGAGAGAGGGGGTAGAACTCAGGGCACAGCAATGCACACCTCTCGACGACACCAGTACATCCGACGAACAGCAGTCTGAGTGCACTAGCTTGTTGCAGATGATGCAAGACAAATTTTGACCCGTTTGTCTAGTGACTGGTTTTTGACAAATAGGGTACTTGGCGGGCGACTTCTTGGTCGTAACGGTAAGAGAAGCATAATTATACCCACGGAAAATAAATATTGGTGGGACTGGTGAATACTATTAATATATGCTGCATGTATCGACTCCACGAGTTATAAATTTATTATAGCCACTGTAGGAGTGCTTGTTCGTATAAAAAATACAAAAAAAGTAGAATTAGATGATGTAGAGAGAGAGAGAGAGGGGTGGGGGAGAGACAGCAGCACAAAGTAAGTACTTCTCGGTTCACGAATATTTTGTTATTACTATTTATCTATATTATCTAGCAGAGAATATACTCGAAATTTATATTTTATTCATGTCGACGTTATTCACGAGTACTCCGTCGATTTTCACCTAATATCTCGCAATTACCGCCGCCTCCGCGGGCGCAGTAGAAAAGCGTTTTGAAAAGTCGAAAAGTAGAACGTGTTCGGTTTCCTGAGTTTAATTGCGTAAAAGTCGAGGGAAAAGTGATCACGATCAGTGCGATCAGTGCGATCCTTATAAATCAGTTATTGACCTATATAGCTGGTATGTGTAACATAGCTAACACATGTCAAATAGAGAAACAGATTTCCGCTTCCGAAAATGCCGACTCCGGGAGCTTGGAATATTATTCAAAATAATATTTCGGTGAATCACCGTAAATTGAACGCACCGTAGAAATCGAGAAAGCTCGCGTCGCGAAAAGAGTTCAAAGTCAGCGCGGCTTTGTTTACATGAGCCGAGGCTACAGTAACCCGGCA
Organism: Megastigmus dorsalis; assembly: GCA_900490025.1. Lineage (NCBI taxonomy): Eukaryota > Metazoa > Arthropoda > Insecta > Hymenoptera > Megastigmidae > Megastigmus > Megastigmus dorsalis. Next base: position 10,126 of record UELU01099095.1, read on the forward strand.
CGTGCGAGCGCTTGAGTGACCGCGAGAGAGAGAGAGAGAGACCGAACCCTTACATCTCGAGAGGCAAGTAAGTCGCCAAAGCTGACCAGAGAAAGCTCAGAGGGGCGCGCTCAGCTTGACAAAAGCCAGCGGTGTGGTTATAAGCGCGAGCTCAGGCGCATAGGCACCAAAAATTTATTTAATTTTGAATTTAAATTGTTGGTAGCGTGTGCTTGTGACTGAAGACTGTGCACAGTGCTATGTGCTGAGCACAGCGTAGATAGTAGTGCGCTAGCGTTAATTATTTATTTAATTGAAAAATTTTTAATTTTTAAATTATTGTTTAAATAATTATACGCGAGGTGTTTCACTCGACGTAGTGAGTGGTGCAGTTAGCGTGTAACTGACGGTAAAGCAGTTTTAATTTTTTTTTCCCTTGCTGTTTTTTAAACAAAAGTTTATTTTTGTGTTTTAACGAAGGACGAGTGAGACACATTACGAATTTGCAATATTGGTGACAGTTGTTATTTATTTATTTATTGTTTGCTGCACTTATTTTTTTTGCGATGTTAGGACAAAGTTTGCGCGACAAGTCATTTATTTAAATGCCGATAGGGTGCATTCGTGATAGAATTTGGGTCGGAATTGCCGTGGTTTTTTTTTTAGAAATTGATTCAATGGTTTTGACTAAAATTTCCTGAAAGGGCAAATTTCTCACGAAAGCACATGGAATCGATCTCAGCAAACCACTGGCGAGATTCCAACCTGCAACTACAGGTATTGAGAAATTGGTGACAAGGTTCGAACCCAAAGAGGAAATTTAGACGTGCGCAAGCGAGAAAAGCTTGTGCATTTGAAAAATTAATAGAAGGGCGCTAGCAAATAAAGCTAGTGCACTACGTGCCATTTAACTTGGTCAGAAGAGGATTCGAACCCTGGAGTTTGGGATTCGAACGCAGGTAAAGCGACGAACTTGCATGAGCAGGTCTGGAGAGGTGATTTTTATTAATTGAACATCAGCGTCAGTGTAAATTTCAGCCTATATGGAAGATAAGGATTTTGAAGTATCGGGGTCCACCATTTACGATGAGAATGTAAGTCAGGATAGCACACATCCAGTGCAGATGCTGGTTAAGGACCTGATGATAAGGAGAAGCGACGAGCAGCGAGAAGCACAGCTGTATGAAAAGAGTAGGTCCCTGCAAGAGAGAACGAGGAAAGATACAGCTGACGTGCAGCAGCTTGTGGAGCTCAATGAAGAGAGCTCCGTGAATGAAGAGCAAAGCAGTGGTGAGGAGGAAGAAGAGCCACCACAGCATAATTCTGCAAATGAAGGCATGGGGGGAGGCGGACAGGATATAGAAGGTGACAGAGAAGACCCAGCTCCAAACTCAATTGTCCAACAATCGGTGAATATAATGGAGATATTCACGAAGATTGAGCAGCAACTGGTACTGCTGAATACAAGACAGAGGGAGAGAGAGAGCGAGAGAGAAAGAGAGAAGTCTATCCGCGCTGAACAGTAAAAAAGATAGAGGTGAAAGCCTTGAAAATAGTGGTACACAGCGGCAAAGGGAGCCAGTTGAGGCCAACGGCTATAGAATTTAGCTTGCAGCAAGCTGTGAAAAGCAGCAAGGTGGCTTCCAGTACACGGCTGGAAAATAGAGGTTCCTTGAGGCCAAGTACGATTGGTATTCAGAGATGCAGGCCGAAAATAACATGCACAAGAGAACGCATGTGAATTTCCAGGATATATTTACGTATTATCCTTGAAATAGCAGTCGGCTTGAAGATGCGAATGTGCATGGACAGACTCCGAAGGCTGCGGTTGCTAGAGGTGTAGGCACAGCCTGGGAGAGGGGGAATCTCTCAGGTAACCATAGACCAAAGAGGTAGAGAACCAAAACAGTGGATCTAAGCCGCCATGATACGCTCAGATCCAATTATAAAGAAATGTCAGGCCAGATCGTGCGCAAATGGCAAGTACGATTTGCTGGCGAAAAGAATCAGAGTGTAGATGTCTTCCTGGCAAAAGTGGAAAAATTTCGAGCTTTTACCAATCTGGCAGAAGAGGAATTATTATCCTCTCTGTCAGAGTTACTGACAGGTGTTGCGGCCATTCTAGAACTCAGGGCGAGGATGAGCCTGTGAAGCGGCACGAACAGTAATGCGATCTGAACGATTACAGATCACCAATGCGTGCGGTCGAGAACTTCGGCCTAATTATGGTAGAGGGACGAGAATGACGAATAGCTATTACTCGTTCATTGTAATAGTGGCAGTTATCCCCAAGTTAGATTCTGACTGTTATGTTGGAGTCAACTTTACTCGCTTTTCAAAGTAATGTTGGATCCCTGCAAAATCAACAATTTCTCAAAGATGAAAATAAGTATGTGGATTTCGAAACTTAGCAAGAAGAGAGTCACAGCTATTTCTGCCATTGGACTCGCTGATATTGAATCAGCTGAGCGAGAGCGACTTGAAGAATTGCTTGATCGGACTAATAGACCACTTGAAAATATTCTTAGGTGTGCGATATGGGTTGAGCACAAAATAGACTTTGGTAAAGACTTTAGAAAAGTCAACAACAAGCGGTGTCTAAGCCCGATGCATATCCGTTGCCGTTTATGGATCCTATATTGCGCAAGCTCCAGGCATCTAGACATATTTCTACGTTTGACTTGAGCAGATTGACATTTGGCCTATGTCAAGCTGGAATGTTCGTCCAAAGACTCATTAATAGAGTGATTGTACCAGAGCTCGAGCCTTGTGCTGTCAGTTATCTTGATGATATTACTATAGCTATTGAAAATTTCGAAGAGCATTTGGCTAATTTTGAGCAAGTGCTCAAGCGAGTAGACGAGGCGGGGATTACTATAAAACGGAAGAAAAGTGTATTTTGTCAGGAAGAGGCAAAATATCTCGGAGTAATAATGAACCGAGACGAATTTCGACCCGATCCAGGAAAGATTGAGCCGATTATGAAATATCCGGCACCAAGAAACTTGAAACAGCTTAGAAGTTTCTTGGGCATGGCGTCGTGGTATCTGAAATTTCTAAGAAATTTTGTGCACGATCGCAGAGCCGCTCACCCAGGTAACTAAGAAGACTAGGAAGTATGATTGGCTCGATGAGCAACCAGCCGTTTTTGATCAAATCAAAGCACTCATTGCAACTGCTCTTGGGCTGTAGCCCCACCTTTTAATGTACAGGTTGCTATTGAAACTTGCAACGACAGCGCGTCGTTGCTATAGTAGCACATATACGCGCGCACACAACCAAGCGCGACTTACACGCGAGCGTACGGCCGAGCGCCGAGCCGAGAGAGAGTCCCCACCGCGCGACTCTCCCACCGCTCGCGCTGCCGTATCTCTCGCGTGTATCCCACCGCTCACGCTCCCTACCCAAGCAGACTCAGCGCGAGGATAGATATCGACTCGCGCTGGCTGCAGATCCTCAGTTCGGCCGAGGTGCTCC